>CAJNOQ010001630.1:0-29824 GCA_905250885.1 Didymodactylos carnosus | reverse complement strand
GAGTCGAGAAATTTCTCATTTTGTAGAGAAATATTTATTCTACTAGATCATCTATTTCGAATTTGAAATGGGTTCCTAGCTTTATAGGAACGATTCTTTGAAAATGAGTGAAAAAAGAGGACCGTTAGCCAGACAAGCCGAACAGTGTCTTTAAAACAAAGTTTAGTTTAGATTGACAGAGTAAAGAAGAGATATCCTAGGAACGGTTATTGAATTAAACTTCTAAACTCATCTAAGTACTAGAACTGATGTTAATGATATTGAATTTTTAATTTGTCGTCCAAAAAATATGATCGTTGTTAACATTCGAATGTAAAGATATTTTTGATATCAAATTATATCGTTGTTCTATGTTCTATGTTATAGATTCTTGGTAAGAATACAACAAAACCGGGTTTAGTTAAACGTACTAAAGAAGAAACAATAAAAATGATCAAAGATATTTATATGGCAGCATGTGAACGAAATGTTGAACTAGGTGATGGGGTTGTTATACACACATTAACAAAAGATCAAGGAATAACCACCGATGTACATCCATTAAGAAAAGATTAGTAACAAGTAGTGAGTAAACAATTAAGACCAACTCATTCTCTGCTTTTTTTTCTTGTTGTTTTACGNGAGAATAATCATCTAACATTGACTTGAAGAGCTTATAGAAGAAGAATTTTAAAAAATTAGAAACATCCAAATATCTTTGTTTTTGTTTCATTTTTTTTAAATTAAAAATATATAGTCTGGAATTCAAATGTTCTTCTCAATTTAAAATGTTTTCTCTTGTTTTTTCGATTATCTTCATAAAGCGATTTGTGAAAACTAAAAGGGATGAGATTCTTACTCTTATGGAAAGTTTTGTATCGTGTAATCGAATACTTACTATAATATTTTGTTTCAGATAATAAAACAAAAACATTCATTCACTTCAACATATTTGGATGTTTCTAATTTTTTAAAATTCTTCTTCTATAAGCTCTTCAAGTCAATGTTAGATGATTATTCTCTTAGTTTGTGTTTTGATGTAAATGCAATTTTCATACTACTGCACAAAAATGTTTTCAACTATATACAATTTATTCGATGTTATTATCATTTTATTGAAATGATTTTGAGTGTATTAAACAACAATAACAATTATTTCATATAATATCGAATGATGTAATACTAGAATATCGATTATACGTTCTCTGTTTGATTATATATCAAATTTAAAATAATATTGAAGAAGATAAAATATTACAGAAAATAGAATAAATATTGTAGCAATAAAACTAAGATATTTAAAAATGATCTCTCATCCATTTGTTGACACTATTATAAATAGTACAAAATCTGAAAGTATTTGAATTGATGTTGTATATTACTCAAATTTTTTTGACTTTCTTAAAAATAATAGAAATTTACAGTCATTATGCACAATTATTTTAACATTGACTGAAGATATTTATATTAGGATTAATCATATGTATAAGTTATATATATACCAGAAATATTTATATGAATGTCTCTCATCATTGCTATAATGTCGAAATGTTCAGTTTATGAAAACTACATTCATTTATCAGCTATTGAATATAAGATCAATATATTGTTTTTATTAATCAAGTTTTTTAACATTTCTATTTTTATATCGTTTACAATTAATTAGTAGATTTTATTTTTCGATCTATAAATGGAAAAGAGGAGAATTGAAATTTTCTTAATTTGTACAAAACTAAATATTTTCTACAATTGAAATCAGTGACATTGAATATCTATCAAAAAACAAAAAAAAAATCCAATGAGAGACACTTAACGAAGAAATAACAACAACGTTACTGGTACACTGTTGAATGTTCAGCTGACGATAAAATGATATATTTGTCTACTAATGGATGATATTAATCGAACAAAAACCAATAATATAATAAAATATATCTTTAAGAAAAACATAGCACATTAATTTGAATTTAAAATTAAGAGATGACTATCGAAAATATTTCATTTATCTATCGTTCGTGTATGTAAATCTTTCTTTCTATGATGACTATTTGTTTCTCATTCATAGCGTTCTGTGATTTTTGAAATATAAAAGTGAATCGATGTTTTGATATACAAGACATCTGTTGTAATCAAAATAGACTGATGTGATATTTGTCAAGTTGGATCGAACTATTTTGAATAGTTGTAGAAAATGAGAACCGTTAGTTACAACAATAAAATCTGTTTAAAATCGACTTCATTTTTCAATAATACCGAAATATACCGAGATGTTTTGAAACGATAATAGTTTTTAACTACTACACAAAATTAATTCCTAACAAGTCTCTAATAATGCTATCGACAAGGTTTATTTTACGATGCAAGAACGTATGTGCTTACTATAAGTATGACAGATTATAAAAGAAGGAAAACAGAAAATGAAATCCTATAGGATCCTTGTTAAAATCCGAAACTTTCATCCAATAAATTTGCGTTGTTAAAAAGTGTGTACAAACTCTACTAATGATTCGATGAGTCATTCTAACCTATAACCGTACGAAAATGATGATGTTCTTACTATTATGAAGTTTATAGTAAAAAAAATAATAATAATTGATTCAGGAATTGACAAATAGAACGAATTGTATTCAATGTGAAAAAACAGAAAAATTTGAACAAAAAGAGGCTTGAAAAGGAGTACGTGTCGTTTCTAACCAATAGTGCATATGGAAAAATATTGACTTTTTCTTAAGTCATAGATCTGTGTAGAATAATACAATAGGTGTCTATTCCAATTCTGCCACTCTATTTACTTACTTAGGACAACTTCGGTAATATTTTCATTTTGTTTATCACTTTTTTTTTTAGATAAAATAATGAGTGATGAGAAATCATCGGGTCGTATTCCATCTTCAACGTCGTTGAACACTACCACACCAGCTGCTTCAATTCCATTACCAGCCACGTCAAACACGAATAGTTCTTCTCAGCAACAATCAACTACTACCACAAAATCTACTCAAAAAGATTTAAAACCAAATTATCAAATAAAATTTACATTATCTGGTCATTTAAAAGCAATATCATCATTAAAATTTAGTCCAAACGGTGAATGGTTAGCATCAGCATCAGCTGATAAAACAATAAAAATATGGGGAGCATTCGATGGAAAATGGGAAAAAACAATTAGTGGACACAAATTAGGTATTTCAGATTTAGCATGGTCATTTGATAATAGGTAATTAACATACAATTTAAATTTGATAAGAGAATATTTAATTCATACCATTTCAACTTATAGATATCTAGTTAGTGCATCGGATGATAAAACTCTTAAAATTTGGGATATAACCCGTGCAAAATGTTTAAAAACATTGAAAGGACATACAAATTATGTGTTTTGTTGTGATTTTAATCCACAATCAAATTTAATTGTTAGTGGATCATTTGATGAATCTGTTAAAATATGGGATGTTCGATCATCAAAATGTCTAAGAACATTACCAGCACATAGGTACGATTATTTAAAATTTTCTCTCGTTTTATCTATCACATATTTTGTTTCTCTTAATTTTAGTGATCCAGTTACAGCTGTACATTTTAGGTAAAGATTTATTTTTTATTTTTAGTTAAAAATTTATATGTTAAATCAATTATTATATATTGTGTTTAGTCGTGATGGCACAATGATCGTTTCAAGTTCGTATGATGGTTTATGTCGTATATGGGATACATCAAGTGGCATGTGTTTGAAAACTCTCATTGATGATGATAATCCTCCAGTGAGTTTTGTTAAATTTTCACCAAATGGTAAATATATATTAGCTGCTACATTGGATAATACATTAAAATTATGGGATTATTCTAAAGGAAAATCATTAAAATTATATACAGGCCATAAAAATGAAAAATATTGTATATTTGCAAATTTTTCTGTAACCGGTGGAAAATGGATTGTATGCGGATCAGAAGATAATTATGTTTATTTATGGAATTTACAGACAAAAGAAATTGTTCAGAAACTTGAAGGACATACCGATGTTGTGATGTGTTGTGCGTGTCATCCAAAAGAAAATATTATTGCCAGTGGTGCACTAGAAAATGATAAAACAATAAAAATATGGAAATCGGATATCTAAGTTTTTTTTTTATATTCTTCATTTAATGTATGTATATGAATGTCTATATATGTAGAGTTTTTTTCTTATCAGTTTTGTTAAAATTAAAAGATTAGTTTAAACATTGTAGTTTGATCAGATTCAGCATAGATCAAATTTAGATTGTAAGATAAGCATCGTAGATATAAAGGAAAACACAAAACATACCAAGAATACGATAATAACGCAGATAAATTAGAAGAGAACTGAAGAAATAAAAAAAGACTGTGGTCTATGAAACAATTAAGAGTATAAATCGTGCTGTCTTTTTTCAACATCATGTTTTAATAGAAAACCGCGGTTGAATAACGCACACATTACTTGTGATTCAAAAAAACTTTTAACTATCAACTTATCATTAGAAAAAGTACGATTATTTTGAACGGTAGCGAACACTCACATGTGTTTTCCAAAACCACTGTTTTACGCAAGTCACGAAAAGTATGTCTTACATAGTAATAGCCACGTTTTCTTCAAATTCGCGATGTTCCGCAACAAAAGAAGATATGCGGTATGCTTTGAGTAGGAATAGATGCGGGTTCCTAATAAAAAATCCCGTTTTATAGTAAACTGCAGCTGTTTTCGTTTTCTCTGCTTAGATATCGATCTAGTTCTTCAGCTTCAGTTTCATCTCTGACACAAGAACATTTTGTTTTGTTCTGCATGCAGGAGAGATGAAATACTAAGTGCTATTTTTCTTGTTCAGCCGTTTTGCGACGGCTGATCTGTCCCTGTAGGTATAGTAGGATAGTCTTTCCAATAGTCACACTGCTTCCTCATGTGATATATCTAACGTCGCTACAAACTTCCTGAAATGCACAGAAAAGTAAGGTCGAAGTTACTTTATTAGAAGGAAGCTCGAAATGTGATACTCTGGAAAAGGCATATAGAACCTGACTTCTGTACGGAAAAACTGAGTGCTTCTATGTAGTTTTCTATGCTGTTCAAGACAGAAATATTGAAATTCTTGCAGCTCCGATGTCTGTATAAACTGTGTGAATCTGTATGAAAATATCCTGTTTATTAGAGATTCTTCTTTGTCCTAATAAACTTTACTACTCCATAATATAACGTTGTTTCTCTACAACTTGTATTTTCTTATAGCTATGTACAAATGTACATAATGTTGTGTAAAGCATACACAATTACATAGGAGCTCCCATTTGCCCTACAACAGTCATCTTCCGCATGCCTACAGAATCAAACAATCACGAACTGGCCTATTTCTATCAAAAGAGTTATTCATCGCACTGCACAAAGTATCGTAAGAATCAAATTTCCAGTGAGGAGTGGCGGAGCCAGGGGTGCTGAGGTGGACTCAGCCCCCTCTAGCAACCTTTGAGCCCTCTGGCGAGATTTTAGAAAAATGTATCTTTTTTATACAAAAATGTATTAGTGTTTGCAATTTCACGTTTTATCATATACATCTAATTTTTGTGGAACTCATGTGTCTTTGAATAAAAGTAAATACAAGTTTCAATCAGGTTTTATAGGTTATGAGTAGCTTATTTCAGCTTTGTAGGAGCCTCCTGGGCTAGGGGGGGCTGAGACCCCCCTAGCCAAAATCCTGGCTCCGCCACTGCTACCGAGCATAATTTCGGGAAAAGCGTAACGAACACCGAAAAAATGTAAGTGTGTGTCTGTGTGACCACGCTTTGTTTTCTCTAATAACGCATACAAGACTAGTATAAGGATTTCTCTGTTCAAGGACAATGATAAAAGCTTATATTTATACTTTTAGCTACTAGATATTTTCATAGATATAGCAGTATAGTTCTGCTGAAAGTTTGACCATCGCTACTTGTTATCACTCACAGATATCGATTTTTGATTTGAACGACACATGTTAAGCTCAAATACACTTTGCTCAGCAGTTCCAGATTTTCTGATTAATATTTGTCTTTAATTGCACTGAAGATAATGTTAGATTAAGATTGAAAGCTTTGCATTTTATTTTATATTTAAATAAATAATACTTGTTGTTGTGAATATACTACCAATTTTATTTTCGTTCATCCCTGCTATTACTCCTCTATGCAGTCGATATCTCTGAGAGATAGAAAGTGACGACGGTCAAATTTCCAGCTTGCTCATTTTGTAATGACTTGGATAATATAATGTTAACGTGGAAAACTGATTTGAACAAGCACCTGTCGAGTGAAAAATCAGGTACTTGAGACAAATGTAAATATGTACAAGCACGTTTACTTGTGGAAGGAACGCAAGTATCAACTCATTATTGCAAGCGAAGTATTTATACGAGCACTTGGCTCAATTACATTTATTGCACATGTCATACATAGACTTCTCCTCAAATAACTATGTTCAAGCAAAACTATCGAATTTATTCTAAAAAATCATGAAAATTTTCATATTTATTATTATATGGTTATATGTTGTGTATAACCGAAAGCATAAAAAGCCCGCAAGTTATGCGTCACTTTTACACAGGTATGATATCAGTCTGCGCGCTGCGCTGCTAGTCGTATCATATTCTTTTTGTCGCTTCGTACAGAATTGGTTTGCTTCACTTATTTAATTAGATTGTTCATATACAGGATTTTGTGGTTATTTGCAATGAAATTTTGAGATAGAGGCCATAACTACGGCAACCAGTTGAAGAATGGTCGGTCGATTTGTCTTCTACTTGAAAGAGCTTAGATATTGTCTTAGATAGTCACTACGCGAATGTTTCTGTAAATCAGAAACATGTCTGTTGATGCCTGTTCTTTTCAGAGTTTTCTCTTTCACATATATGCTAACAAAAAAAGTTGAGGTAGATAAATAGTTTATGTTTAACGCTAGTATGACGAGAGAGCAAGCCTCCTATACGAAGGAAATAAACAATAAAACATCTTAAAGGCGTACTTTGGATACTTTTTCTTATGGTATGTCATTTTTTTGCCGCTTGTATCTAACACAGGAGCGTTTCATCAGTGTTCTGAAGTTCATGAGCTTGATGAAACACTAAGAATTAAGATAACGCGTAACTAAGATTAAGACAAGATATAAGTGTTCAGTTAAATTTAAGGACTACGTAAGATTATTGATAAAACGATCCTTAACAATCTTACTTGATTTTAGCTTACTAAAACCGATGGCTTCTACATTTTCTGTTCACCCATCAACGATACAGCATTCACAATCCGATGACGATTTTCATCGTTTTACAAACGATGATACTATTTGTATGGAATATTTAAAAGAAGTACGGCGAATAAAGTGAGTATTTGCATTTAAGTATAAAAGTGTAGTATTCGAAATGTATCAACACGATACCAAACATACAGTTGATCTCTGTTCGATACCTTGATTCTGTTGATTGATATGAAATCTTTAAAAGAGCCATAATAATGCGTTTCAGTATCTGATTTAACAGAGATAAATCATTTATTTATTATTTTGCACGAAACTTTCTCTTTCACTGTGCCTGGATCTCTCGTTCCCGGTGACTGATTTTACTGGAATTTTTTTCGTATAGAGATAACGGTACTTGCCATGTCAATTTGGATCCATCCTCACATAACAACAGCACACGTCATAAAATATTTTCACCTTACCTTCAGAAATTACCTCATTCTAATTTCCTTCAACACAACCTTCCACCTCCACAATCTTCGATAACGACTTCATCACGCCGTCACACGGATAGACGACGTTCAAATTCGACAAGTCGACACCATAAACGTTCATCATCTGCTCAAAGATCCAAAGAAATGAATCATGCCTATCATCCATCATCAAATGTGGTAGATGGACTTGATTTAAGCTGTTTTTTTGGAAACGATAATGAACATCATCAGCATCATACACTACAAAAGAAATCACGACCAGTTAGTGCACCAACAAGAACGTAAGAACATCAAAAATTTGTAAACTATTTTTCAGTAATAGACTAATTTTCGAATATTTGGAAAAATTTGATAAATTTCTATTTTTAGAGTTGCTTCGCAGAAGAAAAAGCAACGTCGTTCAATTGGTTCTCGTTCTCAAAAAGACAATTTTATTGTTATACTCTATCGAAACGGTGATCGAGATAAATGTGTATATTGCAGATCAACAACTATAGATGCTGTATGTAATCATTTTTATTCTTTTTTTCCACTCTAAAAGTATGTGTATCTGCGTTGTATATAGATTTTATTATATGCGACGGAAAAATTACAGATGCCATTAGCGGCAAGACGTTTATTTGATGAAAACGGTCGTGAAGCGTATCGCAGTGAAGATATACGATCACAATCGGAATATTACGTGTCAAGTGGTGAAAATTTTAAAAATCCATTTGATCCAATCAAAGGTAAACAAGTTTTTGATCTTATGATTTTTCTACTTGTATGTAAAAACTTTTATTTGGTATATTTTGTTTTAGTACAAACAGAATATGGTTTAAATTCTGTCTGGACAATGCAAGGAATCAAAACATTAGCTATTAAACCAAAAACATTTACCACTACAACAAAAATATCAAAACGTTTAGAGTATATACAATATAGTATGATGAATTTAAACTATTGAGCTAAAAATTTTGTTTCTATATTTTAGAAAACAAATAAAATTGAATGTAAATTTAATGATATTTGAAAATGGATTTGGTACTAATGATACGATGTATCAAATGTTAATTGATACAGTTCTAAAAGAAAATTTTGAAAAAGTACGTTCAATATATACAAAAATTAGACTATTTAATTCTTATTCGTATCTTTGTATTATATAAACTTAATAGTATCTCTTGATTTTAGTTTCTCGAAGATTGTACAATAAAAATTGAATTAAATGCACATGCTAAAAAAGCTTATAATTATCGGGGTGATGAAATTAAATCATTAAAGATATGTAAGTTGTCTTGATCATGAAAAAGATTTTTATTTATTTATTATGCTTTTTTACTTTTTAGTTGTAGAATCAGACGATAATTTTATTAAAACCGTTCATGGTTCAAAGATTCAAGATATATTAGGTCCAATATGGATTAGTAAAGGCGAACGATTTCGTCCAAAAGGTGCATATAAATTTTTAGCATTACGTTTGGAAGAAGGAAAACGCCGTTTAAAAAAAGAAAAAACAAAACAAGAAGAAGTAAAAATTTTTTTTTCCAATTAAAAAATTTATCGTGAAAAATAATAAAATATCAATGATTTAGGTACATCTCATTCAAAAATATAAGAAACAAAAGAAATCCAATCAATCGATGATAATGGAAGATCTGGATGATACGACAACAAACGGAATGAAAATTGAAATATTCAACAATGACTCATTTGATAAGAAAAATATCAAAGATAAAAAATTATTATCAATGACAATTGATGAATTAAACGAATTAGATCAAGTAAATTGTCTAAAATTGATAGATTTTTTCACTTTATTTAAACTAACTAATCATTTTATTGATATTTAGACGATGAATAAGAGTGTAGAAGAACTTCAAGATATGATTGAAAATTATAAATTAAAAATGGCTGAAATTGAATTAGAGAAAGATGAAGAAGAAGTTCGTTTTAGTATTGATAATAATTACTACTCTTATTTTTAAATATATTCTTTTTATTTTTCAGCGTATGGGTGCAAATTTTGCTACTGAACATATCAAAGAAATAAAATCAGAAAATAAAATTGTTGGACGACATCCAATTTGTTTACATGTTAGTATTTAGATTAATTGTAATTATTTTTGAGCTACATAAAACAAAGTATATCTATTTTATTTTTTAGATTCATGAAAATGGAAATTATAATAAAAATGATCCAAAAATATATTTAAATATTAAAAATTTACCATCAAAAAATGCGGGACAAACAAGTATTGAATATGTAAGTTAAATAATTGTCATTTTATTATATATTGTCATTTATTTTATATACTTATTTAGTTATTAGATTATTTACAACAAGAAGTTGATATTTATAGTCGTCAACGACCAAAACGTGTTTTCGATATAAATGGAATAGAATTTAAATTATTGAATAAATTAAAACAGAATCAAGATTTATTTATCTCTTATGGAGAAGATTATAAACCCGCATTTAGTAATAAAATTTATATTATATGTTAATTAAAATATATTAAATAAGTTTGTTATCTAAATTTAGAACCGTGTATGAGTATTACACTAGTCAATGTTGAAGTCTATGAAAAAGATGGCCAATTGGCTCTTATAAAATCTATGTCAGAAGATTTTTTAAAAGTAAAAAAAGATACAAATGTTAGGTTAGATATACAACTTTTTCTGTTTTTTGTTTACTTGAAAATGATTGAAACTTTTTGTACTATATTTTGTTTAGACAAATCATAGCATCCTGGAAACCTTTACAACGGATTTCAAATGATATTGAACGAAAATTTTACAATAAGTTTAACGATGAACAGAAAACAAATTATGATAAAATACCTTTAGATGATCATATCAGTCCAAATGTTACGCTACTTGGTCAAACAGTGATCAATACTGAAACAAATAAACATTCAACAAAATTGATTTATCCTGATTTAAAAATAGAAGAAAAATTTCAATTGAAACCAGAAAAATCCGAACTATTTCCAAAAACAGAACTACAATTATGGCGTTATAGTAAGGTTAGTATCTCATGCAAGAAGTTTCAATAGCTCCCCAGATTCACTGTCCCGCCTCATTCGCGATAAAATCTTAAAAAAATTTTAAATCTGATCACGTCTTTTTTTCCCCCCGCGGTCACGCCGCAAGAAATAGTTAGTCGCTATTTACCGTTTTGTTTTACAGTTCAGCAGTATATAGAAGAACGAGAAACAACTTCGTAAATTTTACTTTACTACAAAGTCTTTTCTCGTTCTTCTAGAAAAGGACATTTTCTCTCAGAAGAGAACGTTTTTCTTGTTCTTTTATATACCTCTATCTACTGCAAAACAAAACGGTGAATAGCGACTAAGTCATGTTCTCACCATTTCTTGTGAAAAAGTCATTTTCGCGCATAATCGCTACAAGAATAGCGGCTTCTCGAGTGATCGCGTAGCGTCTGGAAGAGTTGCTGCAAGAGATCATAGCAATCGGGTCGCGAGAACAAGACTGACCGCATGGACAGCGCGATCAGTTTTGAAGATTGCGACTTTTTTCGCGAGAATTACAGTGATCGCGTTCGCACCGTGAATTCAGTGTGACAGTCAACTTGGGTCCATATCTTCCCTGCAGTTGACAAGGTTCTGAAATGGTCACCCATCTCGTTACTAATCACATCAATTGCAACTCTAGCCGGAAGGCTAGTCTGACGTAGAGTTCTTTCGCCCAATTACTTGAGATACACACTTCACTAATCACCTACTAGCTTTCCGGAAAGTCACGAAGACTAGCTGGGGAAGCTCTATTATACGTCACAATGTAGTGAGTATGCTGTCAGACGGATGATCCAAGGTACTAAGACATAAATAACTTGCCCAAGCTTTATACATAACTTTGCTAGCGCCGAGGTTCGAACACAGTACCTTTGAAGTACATGACGAACATTAAGCCATGCTGCCGGCAGTAGCACCCTACATTGGTAACGGTTGTCGTAAAGCAGAGTGTTTTCCTTCTTCTTCCTCCTGCAAGAATTTAAATTTTTCAATAGTATACCGGTATAGCCTTAGTATAGTTTTACTTTCATTTCTAGGATGGTTATATTTTCAATAAAATTTTATCTCGATTGACGTTGACTGTTGTCGATCAACCGATTCGTTTAAGTCAAAAATCATCAGCATTAAACAGAGAATATGTAGAATTAGTTGGATATGGCGTTTGTTTACAGCCAAAAACAGACGATAAACAATTGAAACAATTGTGGACATTTACTGCTGATGGTTATATTGTTTCTCAAGCTTATCCCAATTATGCTCTAACAAATCTTTCAACAATTGTACCCACAGATAATAAAACAATGCAAGCAAATGGTATACGAATGGAAGAGAATGATCCATCAATTTATTATATTGGTATATGTCCGAAATGTAACAAAAAATCACCATTTATTCATGCACAAAGGTTGGTAGCTCTTCTGTGTTGAGAAGAATTTGTTTTATTTAAAACTAATTTTTAAAATATTATCTTTCAGAAGAAGTTGTATTGTCAGTATACCGTGGTTTAGTCTACTTTTGTTTTGTTTTCAATATATATAGTTTAAAATAGTACTTTCTCTAGTATCATATCTAGAATTGTGAGAAAAATTCCCTATTTGTAAATAGATTTCTCATATTCGAATGATTCACGTTATGATAGTTTGTTTGATTATGTATTATTTCAAATTATAGATGGGGTATTCGTCAACAGTCTGGTTTTACTATTGGTGATTGGAAATATTCTAAAGTCGAAAATCCTGCATGGCATAAGATGGCTTTAACGTGGCCTGTCGATGGATCAGGAACATTAATTCCAGTAAGTTTCCAAAATTTGAATTAGAAATTCAGTTTCACTGTAACATTCTAAGAACAAATTATATACAGTATTACTAATGGAAAAAAAAACCTCTTTTAGGAACTACAATGGCCCATTGAAGGTTATTTCATTCCGGGTGTACCACCAGTTAAATCCATAAAATTGACACCAACAACGCCTGCATGTAAGTTTACTTTAAAATGTTGAAATTATCTGTACTATATAAATATTCTGTTACTGCAGTTGTACCAATTCGTCTTCAAGTATTAAAAAATGGTGAACGAGATTTGGGTAAAGCAGTCGCTGTAGTAGGACCAGATATGTCAAATGTGAGTAATTTATTAACTAGTTGTAACTATTATCATAATATTTTCTCTCTTTTAAAGATGTTAACTGAAAATAAAACGTCACCAACCATTTATCGTCGATTACGAATACCAAAACCGGAAAAAGAACAGCGAGCAAATAGACAACTTAGACGAATGGCCGATGCAAGACAACGAGAAATTAAATTGGTAAAATATCAAACATATTTATTCAATTATAACTATACTATTAGATATTTGTTTTTATAGTTTTTAGAAGATTGTACAAATTTATTGAATTTACCATTTGCTGGTCGACGTCTATTTGACAAAGATGGCTATGAATTATTTGATTTGACATCAATTCAACGAGATTCACATGTATATGTGACATGTGGAGAAGCTTGGATAGATCCAGAGGTACTTTAAAATTGACCAATCGAATATTTATAAAATTCAATATTTTATTCTCTTTTTTCAAGTTAACAAAAGCAGAACAACAACGACGTCTGCTATTAGCCTATTTGAAAAATGATGTGAATATGATTGATTTTTATTGTTCATTACGAAATCCTGTTGGTATGTCAAACATGTAAAATTTTAATCAATCATCTATGTCTTTAATCTTGAATAAGTTCCATCGGGATTTTGGCAAAAAAAATTCTGCAGTATTTTATGTAGAATTTTCGGAATTTGTAAATTAATAGTCACAATTACCATTCTCTAAATATCTAGTATTCTAGAATAATATCATTTTACTCTTCTTTTGAATGATTACCACTCTCTAACATGACTGTGCATTGGTGAAACTTTATCCTCAGCGCAGCAAAAACGCGTCTATTTGGTAAAATTCTGCGAAATTTGCGAGTGGTGAGAATATTCTTGTATAATTCTGTTATATTTCACAAAATTCTGCTTTCATTGGCAAAATTCTACGAGAAGTGTTGATGACTTATTCTAATTGATCGAAGATGAGTTTCTGCTGTATTGAGAATAAAGTTTCACCATTGAACAGCAGAGACCGAAACGGATCGGGTTCGGATGAGATCAGGGTCGGGTCGAGTCGGGTTCGGATCGCATTTGTTTGACCCGTTTCGATCTAACTTAAGTCAATATAAAATAAACTACCTGAATCACCCAAACTTGTCTACTCATAAAAGGAAAAAATGACGGAAACCGTAAGAAATCTGACCATTTTTTTGAAAAAATTTGAAAACAATCTAACTAAGATAATTTTTCTATAGGAAAGAAGTATTTCTT
This sequence comes from Didymodactylos carnosus, assembly GCA_905250885.1. Classification (NCBI taxonomy): domain Eukaryota; kingdom Metazoa; phylum Rotifera; class Eurotatoria; order Philodinida; family Philodinidae; genus Didymodactylos; species Didymodactylos carnosus. The sequence continues at coordinate 15,760 of CAJNOQ010001630.1, read as the reverse complement.
TGGGAATGTGTACGAAAACATTTTCATGTTTCGGGTCTAGTTCGAATTACAGTTGCAAACGTTTCGGGTCCGTCTGGTCGGGTCGGGTTCGAGTCACATTTGGTTGACCCCTTTCGGTCTCTGTTGCACAGTCCTCCTCTCTATATACTCTCTCGAAAAAGTACTTATAAGGCGCGAGAAACTCTGTGTCAAGCAGTCTTACCTCTCTGTACGTATACAGCAGACTTGCATGCTGAACAAGTCGAATTTCAAATTTAAGTTGGTTGACTGAAAAATAGTTTTTTTTACTTTTATCCTTCGTCCATGTATACAGAACAAAATGATAATTAAGTTCAGCACGAGATCATAGTGAGGATTTTACGAATGTTGAAGACATAGGCACTCATATCTGCTCCTATGTAACTGAAACAATTATATTCATTTTAGAATACTGTATTGAAACAAAAAATGGTTTATGTGAAAATTCTCAACTAATTGTTAATATATGTGCATTAAATTCAATACAACGAGAAAGAGTGAAACAAGGTAGATCTCTAAGATAAATTTATTTTTTCTTGAGATGAATATAAATTATTTTTTTTGGATTAAGGTGAAACAATTGAACAAGTTATTGAATATGAAGTCCCGGTTGTCGAAGCAGCGCCTGAACCAGAAGCAAGGTATTGAATCATCTTTTCACGGACCAATTTGCATATCGTTCATTAATGTTGATAAATTTCTGCATGCGTATAGATCAGAATTTACTTTTATCAATCTTCTTCTTTTAGTCCATTGTATGTTTTCATGGTTGAGTATTAGCTAAGAAACGCTGCTGCTATCAAAAGTGCACTTTGCATTTTGATTTTACACGAGAAATTGCTTTACACTGATATTTTATTATTGATTATTTTTTCGCCATATCACCGAAACAAAAAAAATACAGTTGATTTTTCTATTTTTGGCGAGATATATTACGAAATTCTGGTGGTGGTGTAAAACAATTTCCACGGGAAAATAATATTAATTTGAAAATTTTTCTGAAACTTTTGGAAGTACCCCTCACCAAAAATAGAATAATCTTCTGGGTTATCGAGTGTGCTGAATATGAAAAAGCACTTTTCAGCAACTCAAAACCAACTTTATTATTTTTTCGGTGATATATTTTCGCTTACTTGAAATCTCAGCATATATCAGCTCGATAGTGTGTATTATTCATTCCAAAATACAAAGTCATCAGCTGTTTTTTTGAATCATTCGACAACGAAAAATGATAGAAAGATGCGTTTTTCACCATTTTGTAGTAAAAATCATAGACTATGGGAGCTAGAAAAACATCGAATTTTCTACTCGGATCGGAATAGTTGGGCTCTTGTTATTCATGACTCATAACTTTCTGCTAGTAGATGAATAGAGAGGTGCTGTGTATTTCGTATTATTGAATTTGAAGAAAAATTTGTACTTTGTACTCCCCCTCCCCTCATCCCACTCTGTACTTGCTGTCTTTTTCGAAATTAGATCCAATCTCATTGAATCAAGAATGTTTCTGTTTCAATAAAAGCTTCCTAAACATCCACATTGTAACAATGCTGTGAGCAAAAATTACTAATTTCTTTCACGTTTTAAACTAAAATTCAAACCATTAATCGTTTTCAAAACTACTAATCGAACTTAAATTTCGTTTATTCAATAAGATATTGAGTTTCGACTGTATTCTTTATTTTATAGAACAGCTCATGAACGAGCTCACATAGCTGTGGATAAGAAATTAAAAGAAAAATTTCGTTGGCCATGGGAGAAAATTGCAAATCGTAGTTTAACATCAGATACCGATGATGATGGATCAGCAAATGAAACGATAAATAACTCGTTAACACGAGACAAATCACCACCAACGAAACCGTAACCGTTAATCTTCAATTATAACTCTTATGATAAAATGATAATATATTTTTAGTATTCTAAACAAGTCAACCAGAAATTTGCCAAAAACCGTTCGTATATCGATGCAAAGCTTTAAATGGGAAGAATCCGGTGGTTATATATCGTGTAGTGATGATCCAAATTTAGTGTTTGGTGTCAAGGAAATCGAAGCAAAAATTGTTGAAGTTGTTTTGAGACGACGAAATCCCGACGATATATTTCAAAGATGGTTGATTAAATCAACGATTGCCGATAATGACAATGATAATCTACAACCAGATGATAAAAGTAAAATGTAAGAAATATTTTAATAATTTATTTTATTAACACCTAAGAAATTTAATCTTACAAGAAAACCTCCCCAAATGTACTCTCGTTTTTTTAACGAAATGTAGTGGGTTGTAGGTAATCGACCATACTGATTTCGAATACGATATTCATTTGGATTCATAGGCCTTTCCTAACCGATTTCTGTAAAACCATTTTTCCAAAAACCTCGAAAAATCTCCAAAACTATTTTTAAATAAGTCATGATTGTAGTCCGCGAAATTCTAATCAAAATGAGTTATCTCCCAGCTCTACACGACCTTTCTTTTGCAAAGTTATAGAGTTTACAGGAAAAGCCCTAAATTCATTTTTCCATTTGATTTCTGTAGCTGTGAGGTGGCAATGAACATTTAGGGCTTTTTCTGTAAACTCTATAACTTTGCAAAGAAAGGTGGTGTAGAGCTGGGAAATGTCTGATTTTGATCAGAATTTTGCGGGCTACAATCGACCTTAAAAATGATTTTGGAGACTTTTCGAGATTTCTGGAAAACCAGTATTCCAGAAATCGGCTAGGAAAGGCCTTTGAACCCAAATGAATATTATATTCGAAATCAGTATGGTCGATTACCTACAACCCACTATATTTTGTCAGAAAAACGAGAGTACATTTGGGGAGGTTCCCTCGTTAGTGAAAAAAAAGTAGTGTGGAAGTTTTAAATTACGGGCACCTTATATGTTTTTGTATTAGAATAGAATTCAATTTTTCAATTCATTTTTTCTGCAGTATAATCGTCTCAAAAGCTCGTCCTACAATGGCTTTAACAATCTTGTTGCCATCGTGTACCGGCTCAGAATCAAATGAAAATTCTGTATCATGTGTCGGTTGTTCCGTTTCACTTCAAGTTCGAAGAACTGAAGAAAATGGATGCGCAAATCAAAAATGGACGTATGATAAGAAACTTGGTTTCTTGTTTGCCTTTTCTGCATCGACAATGGACAAAGGTAATCATTTTTGTTAGTAAATATTTGATATCAAGTTCAAAAGAATGATAAGACAACAAATAATCACAATTGTTATTATATTCTAGAAATTACTGCTGCCAATCGTGCAAATATTTGTTCTTATACAGTTGTTAAGGATAATGTATCACAACCGGTATGTAAATACTCTTTCTTTTGAATAAATTATTTCAATTTTTACCGGATTTTTTCTTCTCGTAGGGTTATATGGTTTCCATAATAAATAGTCAAGATCAAACAGAAAATGTTGCTGTTTGTTTGGCATGCGCAAAATCGATGCGTGGAAAATATCGACTAATTAAAATGAAAACAGATATAGAATTTTCATGTGCCATTGGACAAAGTATATAAATTTATCAATCTTATTCATCTATTTCACTATGATAATTGGCGTATATTTAGGACAAGATTTAAAATTCAATGGTTCATTTCATTGTCTTAATCATAAAGTTGATTTATCTGAAAACGTAGCTGAAAATACGCTTTCAATTTGGAAAGAAAAATATGACAAGTAAATTGAAGAATATTGTCATCTACTAAACTAAATAATATTTTATTTTAATCTTTCAGATTGAAAGAAGAAGCAAGTGTTCGAGCTATAGCTAAAGAAATAGCTGCTGCTAAATCAATTCAAACTGTTCATTTACTTGCCTATCGAAATGGTGATGGACATACAAAAATTGGACAAATACTCGTTGGATCAAGTATCATTGGAGTAAGTAATATGAAAGAGATTTATCTTTTATTTACTATGTTAAATATTTGCTTAGTTATTGGATCAAGCAACGCAACGTTTAAATTTGACAAATGCAGCTCGACGTTTTTATACAGTTGATGGAAATGTTATGTTAACAATCGAAGATCTGTTACAATGGACATCAGAATATTATAAGAAAAAATATAATAAATGGTTAAAACCAGAAAAATGTAAGTTTAAACAAACATTTTTTTCTATTCATGAAAATAACGGCAATTGTGTTTACTGATCGCCGACATTAATTACAAAAGTACGAATATTAATGATAGAACTTTGTTCCTATAGTTGATATAAAAATGTCAAATTTTAGCTAATGAAACTCATCTATCACAACAAATACAACATGAATCACAGCAGCCTCTTGATAAAATTGAATTGTATACTTCTCACCATCAACCTATGGGTAAAGGAACAAATACTTGTTGTTTGCATTATACTCAGCCTAATATTTTTTTACGATTTGATATGCTTTTTAAACATATGCCATTCTGTTACTTACTTACCACATTCTTCTTTCTACTTGTCACTAACGGACACATCTTGTTCTTCAATGTCAGTTAAAAGAATTATTCACTTCTGTAAGAGTATCGAAGAATATTTATTCTGATGGTGGTCGAAGCGAGATAAACAGAGATCGTAATAAAAAATTTGATGTGTTGTACAGTTCTTTTTTTCTCGTTTCATCAGTGGAGTCATATAATTGTAACACTTTCACTACATTCTTCTTTCAAATATCACGGATATTTAATTTATTGATTAATCTTCTCTATAGCACAATCATTTTTGTTTGTAGATAATGAAACTCGAAAAGTTCACACTGATACTGTATCTGAAAAGACTACTTTATCGTCTACAGTGGAAACATCGACACTTGCTGCAAAACAACGTCATCAAAATTTACCAAAACCATCAGATATAAAAAATGCAGTGAAAAAAAATGTATCTGGAACAATAGAAATAGATATGAATCAACTTTTGAAATTTCCCATTGAAATATGGGTCTCATCAGGAGAATCCTTTGTTAATCCAAAAGGTTGAGTGACTCTGTAAACACTCTGTCTATCATGTTGACTATATTAGAATTTTTTAGACGTTGATCAACGTCAAAACCAGCGTATATTACAACGTGAACAACGTACAACAGTTGAGCATGAATTAGAAAAAGAAAAACATTCACTACGCTTAATGCAAGGTATTTTGAAATACTGTTTTTCACATTGATTTTACGAAGTTTGGTTTACGTTCTTCTCAATAGGACGTCGAATTTCTGCTCAACAACCGGGTGAATTCATATCTCAACAAAATCCACAGGAACCTGTAATTAAACAAGGACATTGGACCGAACAACCTGATATTGAGTTGGATAAAATTGAAGATGTTGAACAATTAAGGGTTGGTAGACCTTTCTAAAGAGGATGATGTCAACTAGTTTTACTCATTAATTTTAGACTTCACTGGATGAAATTCGTATGTCTCAACAACCGGAAAATACCCGACTAATATTAACAGCGGCCACCGATCGACTTGTTCAACATCCGAAAACAGTATGTCTATACTGCTGTATACTAAATACAAAGTATTATGGAAATTATTCGATTTTAGAAACGTGTATTGGTGTATACAAATCTTGATCCAGCCAATGCGGTTCAGTGTTTTGGCAGTAGTCTTGAAGAAATAATGGAAAATTCCAAGTTAAAATTACATGTTATGCAACCAATCCAAGCATTATTCGATGAAAATGGACAATTAGTAAGCGATATAATTGACTGTTTTACTACAATTCAGACTGTAAGTTAAATGTAGAATTATCGATAATTTCTCTCTCTTTTTAGATTGAACGTTTTGATCAAATTCGTCGTGATCAATTAATCTGTGTTTCGACAACAAAAACATTTACAACCGTCACTGAACGTCAAAAAGAAGTTGAAATCAAGGCTAATTGGGCGCGTACACGTAAAAATTATGGAGATGCTGCTACTGATATTCGTGTTAACTCCTCGCTATCATTTCCCTCTGTTGATCCATTTGGACCTCCGTTACTTACCATTGATGATCAACAACAACTTCGACCACTGCATACTGTTCAAACTACGACCAAAAATTCGGCCTTAGCAATTGAGCAACCACCACGATTATTAAGACCCACGACGGCCAAATCAAGAGTCACTAGAACAATAATTGAACAGCCACAATCAGAAGATCAATATCCCATTGCAACTTCAGAAAAATCTTTTCTAACCGAAACAGATATGTTTAATTTGCAATCACCAGAATCAACGAATAAGCAACACCAACATATAACAATAACATATTGCAAACAACAAGATTCAGATTCAGTACATCCAACATTAACTGCCAATAATTTCTTTTGTCCAACAACAACCATAAATGGTTTTGCCAAAGATTCAATTAATGTTAGTGATGATGATGATGATTTGAATATGGAAAATGATGATAACGATGATGAGACTGACAGTGAGATACAACGTATAACAACTAAATCCAGATTAAATAATGATTTATTATTTGATGATGAACGTTCATGCGAAAGTAATCGATTTTCACGTCCCATATCATCCAAACAACCTCTTACAACAGTAACAAATAGAAAATCCAATAGTCCATTATTTGGACTGTTTGGTGATGACAAAAAGTCAGATAATAATAAAAAAGAAAAGGATAACGATGATGATGATGATGATTTTATGGCACTTTTGAATAAAAAATAGTTTATAGTTGTATTTGATTAACTTGTTTTCTGTATGTTATTTAATGTTAATAATGTGTTTGATCAATTTTTCTTGTGGGAAAAATATAATTTTTCATTAACACAACAAAATGAAAAAGTTTAAACAGTTTTCTTACAGATATCTCTTTTATTCAGTGGAAAAAAAAACCCACAGTAAATGTCAAATTATGTAATACTTCAACAGCCTATACCGAATTTTATTTTTCCTAAATTTTTATGTGAATTGGTCAAAACGAATATTTGAAATTTGGAGCAGTGAGAAACGTAATCATGTTAGTGTTAATGATCAAGATTATTCTGACGATAGCAAGAAGATGAGTAAAACGCATAATAAAATTTTCAGTTGTCAGGAGTATGTCAAACGACTCTCTACGATGACTTGAGAACAGAGTGTTGATTCAAACTTCTGCGCATTTATTACTGACGAGGGAACCACCCCAAGTGATACACCTTGATTTTGTTCAAACCTGGCTATATATATGTAATCAAAGACCCTGATTACGAATACGATAACCGTTTGGGCTCATAGATCTTTCGTAGCCTCTCTTTTGACAACCAGTTTTCCAGAAATCCCCTGAAACTGTAGCAATGTTCTCCCAATATGTCCCTCACAGCTCTCCATGATCTTTCTTTGCAATGTTATAGAATTTATAAGAAACATACTAAATTAATCTTTTCCTTTTTCTTTCTATAGCTTCGAGCTGACAATGAACATTTAGTGCGTTTCTTGTAAATTCTATAACTTTGCAGCAAAGAAAGGTCATGGAGAGCTGTGAGGGATCTTATTTTCATGTAAAATTTACGGACTATAATCTTAACATGTTGGAAGGACATTGCTACGGTTTTCGGGGATTTCTTGAAAATCGGTTGTCAAAAGAGAGGCTACGAAAGATCTATGGGCCCAAACGGTTATCATATCGTAATCGACGTCCTTGATTATATATAAATAGCCAGATTTGAACAAAATCAGGATACATCACTTGGGGTGGTTCCCTCCTGAGTCATCATTATATAGGAAAAAGGATAATACGACATGGGCAACTATGTGATTTCTCTGCATAAACAGAAACGAATTTGAAGATAATGATGAAAACATTTTTCTTCTCTGAATGCTGTTATTCTAAAACATATTTTTAACACGTTTTTGACTTTTTGCGATGAATCATTATTAATATGTTGAGCATATTGTTCATTTACTTTGCAATTTAGAATATTTTGTTAGTCAGTTCTTCTAAATTATGTACGAGTTATTTACTGTCCGGGTTACAACGATAATTCGTGCAAATATTATTATGATAAAAAAACAAGGACTATGCCAAAACGAAATTCTATTAGGACAAAAATGTTTGGGTCACTCTATTCATCATCATCATCGAAAATACGATTCCAAATCTTGATGTGAATAAAGAGTATAAAATATTTACTAACGATATTCTTCATACAACTGAATCACTGAATTCAACTAGTAAATTACCCATTCACATTCGTAGGATAAATACTATATGTCTATATTGTCTTCAAAGGTACCAATGGCGACTATATATATACACATGTCGTCTGAAAAAAATTGTCAGAAACAATGACTTTACGATTATGAATGTCTGACAAATATGTGTGATGTGTTTAAACACGTATGGCAAAACATACCAAATATTACGGCTTGTCAAAACGTAACGCTGTTACGTTTTTGACACACTTTTTCTCAATTATCTTAGAAAGTTTGAGAGCTACAAAGTTCGTTCAAACGCCATTCGACGCTGCTCATCATACTCAATGTATGCTATAAAAACGAAGTTTTTTAGTTGAAGTCTGGATCGTCGAGAAAGATTTTTTCATCGCGTAACGCTGTTACATAAAAAGACCCTAAATTCGGAGTGCTCTTGCTAAAGTTCGAATAAAATGCCCCTAGAGCAAATTTTGTAGAGCATCGAACGAGCTGTTCAGCGGTAAAAAAACTTTTCTTCTAACTATTTTTACTCGCGTAAAAAAGCAAAAAACAAACGTAACGCTGTTACGTTTTCCGTAATGCCGTTACGCATTTTTTTGTCACACCATTTTAGGGCACTCAACGTTCTTTAAACGACTTCATACTTATAGCCTTACAGAAGATATTCCACTTGCAAACAAAGTTGCAAAAGGTGCCTCAGGCTTTTAAATCGAGTCGAAAGTTCAAACTTGCAAGCAGCCCTTGTACCTCGACTAAGAAATATTTCTCAAAACAATACGAGCCATTTTGTAGAGAATTGAATTCTCTATTCGACAGTATATTTTTAAAATTTTCAAGTCAGAAAATTAAAATTAAACTTTTCAAAAATTTTAAATTAAAATTTTTTAATTGAAAATTCAGTTTTTTTCAAAATAAAGACCAAATTCGTGATCAGCATGAAACTACGTCCGGTGATGGGTTCCTATCGATTTCCCAATAGTTAGATAACTCAAAGTTTAGGCAGGGATCTTTAGTCACGAATGATATCAATGCAAAATTGAAAGAACTTAAAAAGCCCGAAAATTTTCTTATCTTTTACGTATTAGAGTCACCTATAGCTCTCAAAATTGAAGAGAAGCCGAGAAAAAATGAGACTATTGAAAATATCAAATTTAGCAAGTTTTTTAACAGAGTAAATCCTTAAATGGCCTCAAGAACTGTGTCTAAAGCTCTTAGTGACGGCGACGCACACATGCGACACAATTTTCTTACAGGAACTGCGACACATTTTACTGCAATACAAAATGCGACACAATATTTTTTACTGTGAGTGACATTGTTCTTAAGGTCTAAAAAGTTGAATTCAGGTTGAATAGGGTTACAATTCCAGTTATACTTACAGTAGATCCAAAGATTATTGACCCACCCTTATTTTTGATTTTTCTTGTCGACTATAGTAGCTAGAACAAAACTGAAAGAAAGAAAATTTGAAAAAAAATTAAACAGCTGGAAGAAGTTCCAATCTGATGTGGTGTATATAAAGGGTTCATTGAAACTCTTGAAACCAGGATCTCTGGAAAATCTAAATCTCAGAAAAACAAGTCCCCAAGCTCGATTTAGAAATTCTTCACAAATAACTCTATCATACAGAGCAAACATTTCTGACAAAATTAGACGCCTTCGAGCTCTCTATGACATTTTTTTATGAAACAGTATTTAATTTACGGAATACCGCATACCACCAAAATCAGCAGAATTAACAAGAAAATAAAAAAGTTATACTCTTAGGGCCTTTCGTAAATTGAGTGCTGTTTCATGGCAAAATGTCACAGAGAGCTCGAAGACGCCTCATTTAGTTCAGAAATGTTTGCTCTATATGACAGAGTTATTTGTGAAGAATTTCTAGATCGAGCTCGGGGACTTCGTTTTCTGAGATTTAGATTTTTTCCAGTGATCCTGGTTTCAGGAGTTTCGATGAAACCTTTATATATGTCGCATCAGATTTCAGCTGTTCGAATATTTTTTCAAATTTGTTCTAGAACAATAAAGATGGACCAATCATTTTTGGATTCACTGTACGTTCAGTTTGGTGTTGCATTTAATTTACTGTAACGAACCGAGTACTGAAGAGATTATATACAATCTCATCGACCAGACTGTTAGATCATCCACGGATTAGACGATTTCATCAAGTTGGACATACAACAGTTACTTAACATTTTTCTGAATCTTTTCCTACTCCTGTATCTGATGTGGTAGATGCTAGAACAAAAGACAATGAAGACGATCATGATGAAGAAGAACAAGACCAACACAATGTCGTTGCAAATGTCGTTGTTGAAACGACCTTCATCTTTTTAGAGTATGCCACCGCCTTATAGTACGTAACTCAAAAATTACAATATAAAATAGGAAAATATTACTGAAATTTATTGGCTTAAACTTTGAACGCTGGAGTTTTGAAAAAACTGCTTTCATATCGAGAAATTGGAATATACGGCACAATTCAATACTACCAAAAATTGATAAATTATAGAATACACTCACTTTGTGCGACAGACTACTGATTAATTAGAGCATATAACAAAAAAATAACTAAAAATCTTTTTGTAGCTATTGGAGATTCATACCGTCTTTTCCTCACAGCGAGAACGAATCGCTGATTCGAATAGAAAAAAATATAAGGAAAAATATTTTCTGATGAAAAGCAATAAATCTCCTTTCGTTTCACTCAGGTGAGTTAATTGAATACCACTTGTGTTCCGTAAATTCTTCTCTGACTTTTTTTTATAAAGAAAGTTTAATTGTACGAAAGAATGACTTTTTGTGATACCTTAGAGACCTGATAATTAAACTATGACTTACGAAACCGAAAAACTTAACGATTGTTTAGGTTTTCTCATGATCTTTCAAACTAAATACTGCGAAACGAAAAATAAATTTTAACTGTAACTGTTATTCGTTCTTCAGCTATAGTCGAGCATTTATACATCTTCAATTATAAAATAAAAAAACAAAATAATTAATGTAGTAAAATATAATACATAGAGATTTACATATTGACTCTCCACTGAGGATTTTCACTTCTCAAATGTATATTGCACAATGAGATTGATTTCATACGAACGATTACCAATCACCTCCGCCAAAGTCTCCACCACCGAAATCACCACCGCCAAAATCACCGCCCCCATAATCACCGCCTCCATAGTCACCAGTATCAAATCCCCCGCCAGTATCAAAACTTCCGCCATAATCGCCTCCACTTTCATAATAGTTACTTGTATCATTTCCATAATCGAAATTTGATGTATCATTAGTTTGATCTTGATAATCATTATAATTTGCAGTATCACTGAACTGATTAGATTCATTTGAAGTGTTATTATTTGTTGTTGTATCATTATTATAATAATTATTGACAATATTTGTCGTATCATTATCTGAGTAATTTCCACCGCCCCAGCCTATAACGGAAAAAGTTTTAGTGTAGAACTTCAGACTTTATTCACAATGGTTCTTTTAGATAATATTTTTAATTGATAACTATAATTCTGCTTTAATTAGTGGTACAAGCCTTAGTTTTTACCTCCATAACCGCCGCCTCCATAGCCTCCACCATGACCCCAACCGCCCATTCCCAAAGAATTACCCCATGCGTATCCTAGTGTACCTAAACACAGAAAACAACATTTTAATCACTACAGAGAAGCTTGCGGATAGATGAAGTAGCTAATATTTTATACGTGTTGATATACATATACTGACTATACCAAACTACTCTTTAATAAAAAAGTAAGATTTCCCTAAACTTTAAAAGCACTAAGCTCTCGACGAGCAAGAAACGGAGGTCAAAAAAATATGTCAGCAATAACACTTTTTTGATTCGAGAAATTTTAATAGACGCAACTTCTGATTTTAAATGATACAAACCTCCTAGAAGAGCACCACTAGCAAGTCCTAAACCGACTCCGGTTAATGCTCCCGATCCAAATCCGCCGCCACCTCGACTATAACCCCCACCACGATCATAACCCGACGAAGATGGTTGAACGACAACTGTTGTGTGATAATTTGGTTGTGCAGTTAATCCACCACGTGGTTGAGATGAATATGGATAATTTGGTTGTTGTGGACGATATTGTGGCTGTTGATTTAAATTTGGATACATCGGGTTCTGTTGTTGAGAATATTGTTGAGCTGGATAAGCTAAATCGTCAAATTAAATTTTTAATTATATTCAAGAGTGTAACAAGTAACATACGTGGTGGTGGACCACTCGGCATTGTTGAAGGATGGGGTGCTCCAGCCTGTTGTTGTGGCTGTTGAGGAGCTTGAGGTGGAGGAGGAAGAGTTGACACAATTGCTTTCATCCAGTCACTAACAACACAGAGAAACAATTTACAAGAAAGAATAATGTAAAAGATTTGATACATTCAAACAGTTAGTTAAAAGAATACCAAAATACTGAAAAAACCTCATTAATTGAACCATGTACAGACGAATCAGGGTAGAAATTTCAGCTATGAGGCTTATCGTATCGTATGGTAATGAATTCAAGAAATAATAAAGAATAAACTCTCTGATAATAATTTCATTACTAGAAAAACAAGAAATTTGAATACCTACTTTAGGTGTGTTACATCATTACATAATATCCAAAGGATATCGTGATCACGATTATGAGGTGATTTAGGCATAGCAATAACATTGCCTTCATCAGTTGGTTTTGGAAATGATGGACGATTTTGTATACATCTTGTATATGGGCCGACAGTTAGAAACTGGGCAACATCTTTAATATAAACACTTCCTTCTGGTTTACGATCCGACTGTTTTTCGAACCATTGCAATGTACTATTATCAAATAAAACAAAATAATAGTCCTTCCATTTTTTGGTTATTAATCCTTCTAAACAAAACGAAACGAACAGAAAATTATTAGAAATATTAACAATGAGAGTTCAAATTAAAACAAATAGAACAGATATTTCTCGAGAATTTTGTCTTTCAAAAATACCAGTTTGGTTGTAAAGTAAGTCTATTGGCAGACCTGATCTGGCAGCAAGAAGCTTGAATAAGAGAATGATAAGTACGAAAAAAGTATGTGAGCAAACAAAATTCTATTTGTCCAAGTCACTTGTTGAAACAGTTATCAGAAAATGTTTTGAAGAGATTTGTCAATAGCTTCTTACAGTCAGAGCGGATCTGTCAATAGTAGATAAAATGGTGCTAGTGAAGATAATTCAGATAAAACATAGTTTGCACTAGTGAATAGTACAATTAATCATCATATAGGTTAATACTCACTATGAAAATATCTCAAATGTCCTGTTTTAATATGCTGAGACATCACTGACGTAATACCGTTAACAAAGAAGAACTGAACACAAAATAAAAAGCTGTTCGTGTTGAGATATATATATATAAAATATATACGAGTCGAACAAAAAAAAAAAACAGAAAAACTTCTTTTTTTTCTCGTTCCAGTCTTATAAAAGAAAAAAGAAATCAATATGACTCAAGAATATGAAGGCGGCTCCAGCTTTAACAAATGTACGTGTCTGTATCTCTATATATGCGTAGGAAAAAAAGACCTTGTTTTTTATTCTGTTCTGTCTGGTTAGGATTACTAGACTAGAGAGCATCATCAGAAGAAGAATGTGATAGAGAAAAAAAGAAAAAATCTCACATGAAAATACTGCATTATACTCACGTACAATTGTGTATGAATCAGAGGAAGAATCGCTTCGTATTTTGAACAGAAACTGAAAATTTACAGTATACTTCCAAAAACTATACTGCAAAGCATAGCAGTTATACTTTCACTTTTAAAGCTATGTGATGATATCGAACATTGAAAATTTTTTTCCAGTGAGACATAAGAAACGGCTGAGTAAAACTATTACATTCGTATTTTTCCGAGTAAAAAATATGTCAGACGATGTAACTCGAGAAAATGCTGGAACTTCGTTGAAAAGGCATCCAGATACATGATTTACTGTCTTAAAATAAATCTAATACTTTGTCGACGTGTGTTTAAGAACAAAAAACGTTCCAGAAGCAGATGTGTCATCAATTATTTCTTTTTTTAATGTTTGTAAATCAATAGAGAGTGGAAAAGAAAAGTCCAGAAGCTTTCTTGAATAATATAGTTGAACGAGTCATGTTCAGATGCAGTTTTTTTCGAAAGCATTCCGCAGTGCCCTATTATCAAAAACTATACAGTGTGAAACTTTTGCAGTTAAAACAGATCACGTTTTTTGGAAGACCTCGTAACGCGACCGTTTATCAATATTTTATGTAATATTTATGAGATTTAATGCACTATTTAGAGAAGTTAGCTTTTAAGTACATTCATCTGAAATACACGGTCTTCACTTAAATCGCATCTACAAGCTCCGAAACTATGTCCCTTTTCTCGAGATTGTTAACTTGTCTTAGGAAAATCTCAATCGGGACTCTCGATATCCTGTTTATTTTACAGAGTATCATCTTATGCTCTCAACACTGGTAGTGCCATATCAATCTCGTAAAAATTTCTTGATATTTTCCATGAACTTCTTTAAAACATATTGAGGAAACCAATGAAAAATAATTCTATAACAGTACGTAGATCCAAGATTTGTTTTATGCAAGACAATCGACTATGAAGAGTTCAAATCTGGAGTTGGTTTTAACCGAATAAGCTTTTAAAATTTCTTGATTAGATTGATCTATATGTCCTCGCTATTTAATATCCTCCTGAAGTGTCCTCGACTGAATCGCCTGCTAAAAGTAAAATGCCCTTGACTTTTAGTTTGAAGAGAATAGAGGTGGGCGAGTACGCAGATTCTCGAGTACGAGTACGGGTATTTTCTAAAAAGTACTCGAATACTTTTTTAGAAAATACTCGAGTACGAAAATTTTTAAGAAAAAAGAAGAAAATACTCATGAAAAAAGTTATTTTAATTATAGGTTATTGTATGTTAAAAAATTTCAAGTACTCGAAAATACTCGAGTACATCTTTAAGTACTCGTAAAAAAAGTCCCGAGTACGAGTACGAGTACTGAAAATTTTGTACTCGAGTAAATTCGAGTACTCGCCCATCTCTGGAAGAGGAGTGACAAAGATTTTTTTGAAAAAGTGAAGATTATTTTCTGGAAGGTTCTCCACATATAAGATACTAGAGTTTCAATTGTTTTAAGATATTTTCACGTGATTTCCAACCGTAAAAACTCGATGGAAATTGAAATGCGGCTGTACCTGCTAAATATGAAAAATGCTGGAATAAAAACGTTCGAAGCATTGAACTTGTTTAGGAGTAGTAATTTTAGTATAAATGATAATATATCAATAGCTCTTTTGAAATATCAAACAGCTTTCGTTTTTACCGTATCATTTAACGGGTGGCGCAGAATAAATTAGACTGTCAGTGCTTTTGAAATTCCTTCTCTTCCTCAAAGTCGATCGAGATCATTCTTATATCAAAAGATTTGCCTTTCAATTCTCTACGAAATGGTATATAACTGGTGAGGCTAGGTCCTAAGAAGGTGCGTTCAATGAACATAAGGTTGTGTACTCCGAAAAAGCAGAAAATGTAAATGTCAAGAAACTTATTTCTCTAGTAATAAATCTAGCTATGGAATTGTATCAAAGCCG
>CAJNOQ010001629.1:0-29824 GCA_905250885.1 Didymodactylos carnosus | reverse complement strand
GGATAATGATAGTCCCTTGCATAATTTAGAGCTGCATTAGTGACATTGACTCGAAGTTCATTCGTTTCTAATTGCTGTGGAGGACGGACAGAGGAAGAGTTTTGCTGTTGAGGGTGAGGTTGTGAAGTTGGGCGTGTTTGAGACTGACGTTGCTGTTGCGGACGGCCCTGATAATTTTCATTTATAAAAGTTCTTTCTTGTTGAAATTGACGTTCATTATTATTGTTATTTCTGTTTCTCTTTGTGCCAGAGGTGGCAGTTTGCCATCCTTCTTCTTCTTGCCGAAGGTCTTCATCCATTGTAATGTCCGTATCTGAAATTTCACTTAATCTTTCTCCATTGTTGGTTGCCATCCGTTTAAGTGAATTTCCGTTTTGAGATTTAATTCTTTCGTCGTGATGGAATTTATCTAATGTCATTTGCAGATTTTGTCCATTGCATAAACTGTCTTTTGCTGCCGAATTTTGGCTATTATAATAATTGTATTCGGCCAGAATTACTGTTTGCACTGATTGACCCTTAATTTTGTTTATAATATCATGCAGAACGCAAGAATTATAGGTCAGGAGATAGATATATTAGTAAAAAGAACGAGGAGGAAAAGACGTGTGCTCTTGACTGTGAAAAAGAGGAAAGTGAGGACTACTATTGTCCTACGCCTTAACGTGAACTAGCCATATCAATAAAATCTGTTCTAAAGCATCGTCGATAGTTGGTCTGATGAAATATTATAAAAATACATTATCTAGAAATGCATTAGAAATTATCTATAAAGCGTGTGTTTTGTCGATTTTGAATTATGGCTCTATAATCTACTCGTTAACAACATCGATGAATTTGAATAAGGTTGAACACATTCAGTATGAGGCTGCAATGGCCATCTGTGGAACAATGGAAGGTACATCAAAAGACTGACTATATGAAATCTTAGGTTGGATATCCACAAAAAAACATTTTTATATTTTGAGGTTATTGACATTTTTCAAAATAATTAAGGGTCGTGCACCTGCTTATCTAATCAATCATTTACAGTTTCATAGACCAAGTGTTCGATATAATTTACGAGGTAATTCGAATATTACATTAGAGGTAGTTAATAATTTGGAAAAAGACTTCTTTACTGTTGTTACGAAAGAATGGAACAATCTGATAGTGAACAATGGTGATTACATCACTATGAGTATTCCAAAAATGAGAATATGCTTAAAATCAGACTTAATCACAGTACCACCATTTCCTAAAAAGTTAACATTTTCGACACGTCAAGCAGAAGGTTTATTTTTTAGGATAAAATCAAACTTTCCAGCACTTAACTACTATTTATTTAAACATAAATGTGTAGTCTCGCCTAAGTGTATATGTAGGAGTATTAGAGAGGATGCTGAACACTATCTTCTTAATTGTCCACTATATAATAAGGAAAGAAAAATTTTAAAGCAGAAAACTAAATTTCTTAAAAACCTTCACCATGGACATATTACTACTTAATGAGATTGGAAGGAGCGAGGATAAGGTAGCATCTATTTTTTGGGCTGTGAACTCTTTTATTTCTGAAACAGGACGATTTGAAAAGTAGCAGCATGTCTAATTCCTTTTAATTCTATTTATAAGCCATAAACCCACCATATCTACAGGACCTACCACTATCATTATCATTTACCGTTTATTTAATTCATTTTATATTTCATTTTTACTGTTACTTCCTTCTGTCCCCTCTGATTTCAATTTACCTTCTCTTTGTTCTTGATTACATATTGTTAAACGTTAGGCCTAAAATGACCCTGTCGCTGGCCTCTTTACTATGAATCAATAAAGTCATATAAAATAACGTAAATTGTTATCAGTCCCTAAGTTAACTTAGGAATCTCACTTATTCTTGATCTCTAACTTGACTTAGGTATCGCCATTTAAATTATGATAATACATATGTAAAGAAAATGTCGCTTGACTATAGGGAAAACATTTTAAAGAGGAAAGAATCGGAAAACTCATCCGACTATCCTTTCTTTATCTCTATAAGTCACACTTATATGTATTTTTTCTTCTTGTCTATTTTTCGTGTTGTTCCTTATCTCTCTCTCTCTCTCTCTCTCTCTCTCTCTCTCTCTCTCTCTCTCTCTCTCTTTCGCCACTTAATTCTTTTCTTTTAATCTCTGCCCGTTTACATACGAAGACTGTTCAACTGTTCATTCCCTTAAACAGAAGAACAGACCATGGAATATCGGATTTGTTTTTAGTTCGTTTAGTTTGTTTGAAAATATATACTTCGAGGGAGATTTCTAGGAAATTGTCTTTTGGCGAATCGTGCTCTGGCGAAACGTCAGAGATTCCCCAAAATTTTGCGTACACAAAAAAATGGTAAAAAACCGTTTCGCCAAAAGACAATTCGCCATGGAGAAATGCCAGTGCCGTTTCGCCAAGAATTTGTACGCTTTTTAGTGTTTAAACGTAATAAGCTGCTGGATTTTAACAAACAAAAAGGTGGCTATTACAGAGAAGAAAGCCTTAATTCCTAAAAGTCTGGTCAAAAATACAACTGGGGAGATACAAAAGATAGCAAAAATTGTTGCTGCTTGTGAAAATTATCGTTTAA
This sequence comes from Didymodactylos carnosus, assembly GCA_905250885.1. Taxonomy (NCBI): domain Eukaryota; kingdom Metazoa; phylum Rotifera; class Eurotatoria; order Philodinida; family Philodinidae; genus Didymodactylos; species Didymodactylos carnosus. The sequence goes on along the minus strand of CAJNOQ010001629.1, from coordinate 27,231 downwards.
AAATAAACTTCAAACTTCGTTTTACGACCACAATAGTCGGGAGGGTTTCTATAACAAAGAAAAGTATAGTCATTTGACTTGTCTCAGCACACAGTTGAGATAGGATTGTGTGTACGTATGCGCCTTTGTTTCTTTGTCAAACAGGCAGTATTATTTAGTTTTCAATAAAAACTAAAGAGTACCACTTTTTTAAATTTTTAGAAACTATGTTAGATTCTGCATTTCTGCTCATTTCACTATTTTGTGCTTATTTCGTTTCAAAGATATATGAAAATCAGAATTTACTGTTATTGCCCGGACTCACACCTGCTGATTATGGACGTAATGTATTGGATACACTATTTAATCAAGCGGAATTAGCAACTCATTCGATGCCGCCACTAATTCGTCATAAAAGAAAACCAAGTGACCCTCCCGTCTTAGATAATGAAAAAATTAAGATGCTTAAAGGTAAGAAGACTGAGTTTCTGTTTGTGGTTTATTGCCATTGTCAATTGTACTGAAAAATGATATAACATCTTAAAGAACCTGATCAGAATGAAATTTACCCCACTCTCAACACATGAGAAAATGGAAGTACCTTAGGAGTGTATAAGTACCTTGATGTCAGTTTGCTGTGATTTCGCCGCTTTTCTGGATAAAAATAATTAAAATGTTTGAACTTACAGTGCTCTCAAATGTGACATTCGTTCAATTTTCACTGGCTTTTTACCCAAACAAGAAAACATACATTTTTCTATTATACACCATTTTGAGCTCATGAAATTTGCTACAAACTAAGCTAGTTAAAATATCTACACTGGTGGGCCAGTCATTAAAGACATGCAAAAGAAACGTTTGGGTGTTATTTATGCAGTACAAGGTGTTTCATTATTATTAAAACCCTTTGTTTTTAATTTTTCTCTTTCAGAGTAACAGCTGGAACAAATCTGAATACTGATTTCAATAGCCCGAAGATTTTTCTACCAGATGAGGTGCATATCGATCAAAAATCAAAGAGTTAGTTTTCTAGGCTTCAGATTTTCCAGAAACCCTGTTATCAAGTTTTTTTTATAAAACCTCGATATGCACCTCATCTGGTAGAAAAATCTTCGAGCTATTGAAATCAGTATTCAGATTTGTTCCAGCTGTTACTCTGAAAGAGAAAGATTAAAAACAAAGGATTTTAATAATTATGAAACATTTTTCATTTCCTCATCAGAACAAGCGACCTCCGTTTTAACTAGCTCCACGGTTAGTGCAGTTTATTCTAGAAGTTCGTATGTTTCGGAAAAATGATACGAAATTTTAGTTCTTTTTCAGATTGAAACGAGTTTTTCGCGTTTTCACTCTCATAAAACTGTTTTTTTTAAACGCAGACAGCTTACTTTGTGGCCAAGGTAGCAAAAACGCATTATCATTCAGGATATCCTGAGAGACATAAAGATAGATCTTTTTGTTTACTCAGTAAAAAACGAGTTTTCTGGCTTTTGAATTTATAAAAGAACGCAGAAAATTTGCAAAACTCCGTTTTCTGCATGTCTCCTCAGGTTTTTCGATCGGAAAACGCAGGCGCTCAGAACATACAGACAATTCGGACTTTTTTCGCTAAAGTTTGTAAGCTTTGACAGGACTGTAATTTTGAGTTAATTTCAAGTTTTTAGAGAATCTTCTGCCATTTTCAAAAAATTTTATTTTCTAATTTTTTAAAATCAAACATATTTTCAAGAAAGTTTGATTTCCTAGTTCTTTGAGAATCGGGCGCGAATTTCAAGAAACTTGAATATCAAGATCGATTTTTGTAGAAAATACAAATCGACGTTGATTTTCCATAAGCTTAAAAATCACTTGTAGAAAATCGACGGCGATTTTTAAGAATATGACTCATTCATCTTTTTGATTTGCGATGAAATGGGATATCAAAACATCACAAAATGCACACGACAAATAAATCGCTAAAAATAAATTTTCTCTCTCCCTGTATGCATGGTGTGCATTTGCTAGTACGTCTGTAAACCTTGTCCAATTGCGCAGAATAGGCGAATTGTATGTCTTGTTTGGAAGTTATTTACAGAAAATTGCCGTTGGTTTCCTACGAATGCTTCTCAAAATTAAAATGTATTGCTTATAAAACAGACCACCCAGTGCCTTGAGCAAGTTTGATGTTGATTTTTTTGGGTGTGTAAAGGGAAAATTTTTTCCAAAAAGTTCTTGTCCTCTGCGACATTTTTTTGCATAAAACACGTCTTCTGCGTAAATTAATTAAATTTTTTTTTAAAATACAGATTTGTAACGTTTTTAGAACTAGGTTTAAGTTTACCAATTTTGCAGAAAGTTTCGCCAGATTCTCGCAAATAGCGCTACGATTTAGACAGACATACTCCACAAATCGAATCTGCCAGAGGGCGTGAGCCTTATGCCGCGAATAGTATGGCAGATAATGACTTTCGTTTCGATCTTCAGACGGTTTCCGCTACAAAGATCAATCACAGACGCTCATTTACTCACTATTTCTTGTAAATATGTACCGTTTGGATCAACTTCATAATCAGCTTGTTTTTTAACAATCGACAAAAAAGTAAAATAGTTACAAAAGTCGAACAAAGAAATTTTCATCGCTACACACCAAATCTCGTGTTTGTTTAGCCATTGCCATCATCTTCTGTTCGAGTTCGTTTATAGATCCTTTGATGTTTGTTGTTAGATCGCGAAGAACATCGTTACTCAAACTAGTCGAATACGTTGAGTGTGAACTGGCACTATTAGTGAAAATGGAACTAAGTGACGACGAACGACTCTCCTCTTCCGTTGCACGATCAGGAGCACGTCGCATTATTTTTCTTAAGGAAGCCTGACGAGCAAAGTGAGCTGAACGTGCTCTTCTTCATCATTTTCGTCGTATTCTTCAAGATTAAAACATCTTTTATTCGTTGTTGATTGTGTAGCAAAGCTATCACCTTCTTTACAGAAAAAAAAGAAACTCAGTGGAAATAAGTCGCACGGAGATAGTAGTCTCATTTTGAAGAGGATTTTCTGCTCTACAATGATGGTGCCTTAAGATGGTTCCAAAAAAGCGAAGTAGTGTACTTTTAAGAGTTTGACATTTCAAAAATGGATTTAGGGAGCATCCAGCTGATTTTCGTTAAATATAAACCCAAACGTAGTTGCAGCCACCTGAGGAGACACTTAGTCAATAAACTAGCAATGCTCTTCACAAAAAGCTACTCGTCTTACTATTACGTGGTAGTGTATCACGAGTCAATTGTTGTACAGGTTCATGTTGTGCTTCATCTGTTAAATCAAGTTCATAATTTGATTGAGTCATATTTTCGTGATAATTCTTTGGCCGATCAACTTCTTGTGATGCTTTGCTGAGTTGTTTTGCACGTTCTCTCATTGTTGTTTCAGATCCTATAAAAACAGAGCAAACACCACGCTAATTTCAGTCATCTTTCGAAAAAACTTCTGTGTTTTTTCCCTCTAGACTTTACTATTAAAGGAAGTGGCGCTTTTTCCATGGGTCATACCCCCCCCCGTTGGGTTTTTGTTTGTTTAACATTTGTCTTGTTGTGCGTGATGTGACAGTATGAAATCCATGAACCGCTCTTTGTACATTTTTTTTGTTAGCAAAAAGCCGGTTTCTGGGGAACCAATTTTTCAGAAACTCCGAAAAGTCCTCAAAACTTTTGTTAATCATTCAGAATTGTAGCTCGTGAAATTCTGATTAAAATGAGGCGTCTCCCAGCTCTACACAACCTTTTTTTGCAAAGTTATAGAATTTACACGAAAAGCCCTCCATGTTCATTGTCTGCTCAAAGCTGCAGAAGGAAAAAGAAGACATTAATTTAGGGCCTTTCTTGTAAATTCTATAACATTGCAAAGAAAAGTCATGTAGAGCTGGGAGATGTCTCATTTTCATTAGAATTTCACGAGCTACAATTCTGGCTGATTAACAAAAGTTTTGAGGATTTTTCGGAGTTTCTTTTAAAAGTGGTTTTTCAGAAACCGGCCTTTTCCTAACAATATAAATGTCCAAAGTCTGGTTCATGGATTTCATACTGTCACATCACCCACAACAAGAAAAACGTTAAACAAACAAAAAATCAACCGGGGGGGAGGGAGTATAGATGCCATCTCCTTTCAAAGTAGTGAATTCACTAGTTTTCGCGAAGCAAAATAGCCTGATTTCAAGCACTTAGTGGGAAACAGTTGAAGGTTTTCCATGAAAATCGACTGTCACTTACCACGCGCAATAACCATGTACATTGTTGTTGTTTCTCCTGTTTTTATTATAGCAATTTTACCAGTAATTATAAATGGAACTGTTTTCTCTACTGCAATGTATTCATTGGTATTGCTACTGTTCAGTAAGCAGAGAAATGACTCATCAGGAGTATAAACGTTTGGTGCTTGTGTATTTCGTTTTGGACGATTCGGTTGTTTTGGTGCCATTGCCTAGGTTCGTCGTTTATCTGAAATAAGAAATAGAGACCAAAGAAAATGAATTTGTTTTCGCAGGCATAGCTGTAAATGAACGAAGATGTAATTCAAAGAAATGCATTTTCTATAAGTTTTATTATTTCCTAAGAAATAAATACATTCATGACATTCATAAAATTGTGAAGATTGATTTCACACGCACATAAATCTACAGAAAAACAAAACCATAAAAGTGAAAAAGTACAAATTAATCGTGTTCGTCATTTCTAGACAAGGGAGTGGCTACTAAACAATCTTCTAATTCAAAAAGAATACATTGATTTAAAATAGAATCAACTTCTACAGAAACTTTTGACTGACAAGGTTGCTTTTTTAAGACTACGAAGAACAGATCTAGAGGCTCTTTAATAAGTGAATAAAAGGAAGTGGCGCTGAAAAATCCAGAAAAGTCTGATTTTTGCTCAAATGACTCCAGTAAAGCATAAGAGTTGATGTTATTAATTCTGTAAAAACAACAGATATTACTATACACAAGGTTAGAATTGAATTTTGCTACGACAGAGTAACTAGACGTATTTTTCCTTTTGCTATAGGCTGGAGAATGGTACATTTTACTGTTAATAATGAACCTACTTCCAACAGTCACACAACTTTTAATATCAGAGCAGCCGCATACCGACTTGTGATGTTGATCAATTTCTTTATCATATGTATGAATAATAATAGGATCATGCATTTCAAATAGATCAGTTGAAATGAGACTATCACATTCTGATGCATTATTCAAATAAAAATCAATTGAATAGTATAAAATCAACTGTTCAGCAATACTGCTTGAGCCAAAATCCTGTTGGCCAACTGAACCAATAAAGTCCTCAAAAGGAAAGGTACTAGTTGATGCCACGCTTCCATACTGAGAGTAAATAGCAGCATAATGTAGGTGTAAATGACAAGTTAACGTGTGAATTTTGTCAAAATACACTGGAATATGTTCTAAACAGAGGAAAAGTTCATTGCTAGCACACAGGTTTTTACGAGCACCGAAAGCGGTTCAGACACAGGAGGTCACTGCTAACTTAGAAACTGACGCATCCATGGGTCACTCGAAACACGGTCGCAAATATTAGGGGGATAGGAAGTAGGTGCATTGTTGATATTATTGTTGTACGAGATGCATCAAATAATTTACTTCTTTCCTTTCACATCTTGTCGGGTGTGAGTGACAATAGAGAGAAGAGAAGTAAAATAGATAGTAGAACATGTTTTCTTACATATGTTTTACTTTTCTTCTTTCTACTCTGTTTGAAGCGCTTGTCATTCGCTTAGATTTGCCAAGAAGGGAGTATAACTTATTTGATAAATCCCTAGCTATTTATTTATTTACATTACGCTTGAGCATCTCTTCTTATCAAGATTCTTCGTAAATGTTAATTTCTTAGCATTTACTGTTTTTGATTCGTTTATTGATTATAGAAACTGCTACTTACCAACAAGCACCAGTACAACACAGATAGGACCTTACAAAAAATCATTTTGTACTATACCAAAAATAATACAACTTTTATACGTGGTACAAAATGAGAGGTGGGGTGTTATGCCTCAAACCCTTAGGTGGGGATAGACGCCCCCGCATTCCGAAAATAAATATTCACATAACATAAAGAGAGAATTTACCAGCAGCCATATTTTCTTAGTGCTACCAAGTAACATGATATCGCTAATGAACTATCGATGAAATCTGACTTACATATCAGAAGAATTGCTTAGTAGCACAAAGCATGCTATATATGAAATAACCTATCTAGTATATTACATGCCTTTATTTCTCACCACTCAATGTCAACAGCGTTAATAGCAATGCCAAATACTTTGTGCGACATCACACTAGATTATTTCAACAATAAAGGAATGACGATAACTCATTCAAGCAAATTAATAAAGTAATAGATATACAAACACGATATGCACAGTTTCAGTCAAATCTGTAGCAAAAATGATTTTTTACTTCGACTTAATATGTATTTTGAATCTAAACTTTTTCTGACTATGAGATATTGTTTAGTTTTTTCTGCTCTTTCGAATAAGATATTGATCAAAAAAATTTTTTCCACAAAAAACTTCAGTAAAATATGTTTTTGCGACTATTATTTTAACTTTAAAATATTTTTAAATATCAAATTTTGTTCAGTTTTGTGCGTTCTTTCGAATGAAATGTCGTTTAGAAAGATCGAACGAAAACTGACGGTTTTAAACATAAAAAGCGGCAATTGGTCAGTTTTCGGGTTTTTTAGGCTTAGGTCTTGGGAAAACTTGATTTTCTCCAGAGCAAAATGACTTAGAAGGTTTTAAACAGTTTCGTCACCCTAGTTTTCGAATGATATACCTTTTAACAAAATCTATTTTTCGCGATTGACAGGAATACTCGATAGGCTCGTGGAGCCTCTCGTAAATCTGGAATTTTTGTCTATTGCACATGTTACCACAAACAAAGTGTGCATTTTTTGTAAAACCATATGGTAGTGCCTACATCTGTCTAATACAAAAACATACACTGAACAAAACATACACTATCCTCACGGACGTTATATCACACATGAGAGCCTTTTGTACTTTTGGATTCGTATAATGATTCATCGATGCCAATGTGCGATACTTCATGGTTGTTTGATATAATCGAGAGTAGAACTACAAATCGACTATCTCTTGTTTGATTTCTACGATGAAACGGATTAGCAACCACCTACCCCAAATGAAAAACGTTTCTCCGTTACTTCACACAATGTTCAGGTCTGATGTCGAGCCTGTCAGAACTTACAGTATCTAATTGATCCCAAACATCCAGTGGATATTGTGTTTGTTTAAACTGGTATTCTGTGTTTGAGACCTATATCGTCCTGGTTTCTGAGTTATCGACGTTACATCGCCTCCAGCACAAGATCACATGAATGGATGTTGATTCTGATTCACAAATGAGTAACTTGCACACAAGTTGTTTCGTCAACCAATTTGTTAACGGTTTCCATGTCGTTGGGCTGTTGTTTATCCACGGTTTTCGCAGCATACATCCACTCTTCTCGAGCTTGTCGATATGAGAACTTAGGTGTTGAACGAGATAAATACCACTCCGCGTTCATCGGTATTCCAAATGGGGGAAACTTTAACTCTTATTCAGGCACATGGGACTACTATCAGTCAACAGATTGCCGTGAAAGGTAATTTGATGCGTTTGTACGAGTGTTTTTCCCTGGTCTACAAAGACTACTTCACTTTTATATGATGTCCTATAAAGTGTTTACCGCTGATTTTTTACAACCGTATTCACTGTATCTCAGTTGTCGAATGCCATACGCCACTTACTTACTACTGTCGAATTTGCTAGTCTCATTAGTTTGGTGTAGTCAGTATCAAAACATCGACGCTCTTTACCAGTATGGATTATAGCAGAATTTCGTAATCTGCACAGCTACCGGAATCGTTTCTGCAGACAACATAATATTGAGTGTTACCAGCAATATGTTGTTAAACGTCAAGTATGGACGTTTGGATCAACGAATACAGAAAGACACAATGAGAATCATTCTTTCAAAACTCGGGTGTCCAAGGTAGTTCGTACTTTTATCACACCGCTAGGCACTTCTAGTCTTCATTGCCACCTGTAAGAGGCTTACAAACACCAAATGACACCATCAATAGCGCATTGAAAGTCCTTGGTGAGTTATATAGTTGCTATTGTGGTCATTTGCAACTGCCGACGGAAAAAACAGGGCAAGAGTTGTCGCGGTTAATTGATGTCAAATATGAAAATGCTTCATAATACTATACGAACCCAAAAGTCTAGTGCGATTTTTTTGATTGGTTGATCAGAATTTTATGAAGACAATGGGGTTACTTATTCCTGCACAAATCCAAAGTGCACCCATCATATTGACGTATGGCACGTCCGTAATGAGTTTCTTCTTTCTTTTTTTTCGGTTACTTTCGAATAAACCAACAAATAAACACACACACATTTTTCTAAAACTTATAGCCCATTAAATACCGCTAATCCTGCTGCCTACATTCTCAAAATCTAAATGTATACAATTGATGAAGTGATAACCTTCTGTTCAAGATAATCATAAGTGTCAGAACAACTTAAAACTTCAATCTATATGATGAATATTTTTTGCCAGTTAGTGAGATGAGTGCTGTTCAACCCTTTTAATGATTTGCTGAAACTGTCGGTAGTACGTGACCTGTAAAAAGTGTGCCAAGATAAGATTATGGTCTGTTTAAGAAGATCAATTTAATCACAGCTGTCATAATCAAAATCTTTGATTAAAACTGAATGTGTAAATAATAATTAAAGTACATATCACGGGTATAAAAAGGAAAAACAAGGTGAAATGAAGTCTATTTAGAGAAAAGTAAACAAATTTCTGTGTATAACAAAATTAATACACTACCAATAAAAAATATAACCACTGGGATAAACTTTATTACTGATTTATCACAATATCACCACATTTGTTTTGACTGATTAGTAGATAAATATTGCAAAGACTTGCCGTCGACGAAGAAAAAATAACAACATACGAACACGTAACAGTGTAACATAAAATCAACTTCTTCTCAAAAACTAGAATGCAAAAATTAGTATATGAAATTTCTTTAGTAGTTTTACATCTTTAACTTTCCACTTACTGAAAATAATCCTGTAGGTTGTGTATCTACTTGTGGTCTGGGTAATTTTAAATTTGGATTATATACTTCGATAATTTCTTCGTCATCAAACAAATTATCAAGAGGATCATGAAACATTGTTGTTAGGTCATCATCATCGATTATATCGTCTAAATCATCAAAAGGATCAACAGTATAGGCTGTTGTTGACGTTGATGTCGTTGTTGTATTGGTCGGTAAACTCGTAAGCATAACATGCATATCAGGACGTGCGACAGTTGCTCTCATGTTTACTCTCATTGTCTGTTCTAGATCACGAAAAAATTCACTATTGATTGTTTGATTATTATTATCGTTGTCGTATGTTGTTCGATATGTCGTTCTGGAATCGCTACTTTCTTCTGATGATAGAGTCCTTTCATCTAAACTGGTTGTAAATACTTGTACGTTTTCAGCTGTAACGTCTACTGGCACTTTTGCTCGTGGAAGGTGCCATAGACGACGAATAAGCACATTTTCTCTATAAATAAAAACTATCAAGATGAAATTATAGGAAAATAGTTTTATCAACTGCTCACTCTTCTTCTGGATGTTTTCTTCGTCGCCAAGCAGCCAGTGCAAGGAAACAACATGTTGTACAACATAATAATCCTGCTACACCACTCAGAACTCCGATGAGGATGGGTGTCCAATTAGGTGAGAATGGTTGTACAGTAAGAAGAGGCACTGTGGGTACGATCCGACAGTAAGGCGATGTTAATGAAGGAACATATGGATAAAAACAAGTGCATTCATCGAATGTTTTATTTTGACTTCCACCATTACATTTACCAGTTGAGAAATTACCACATAGATTACATTGATCACTTAAGTAACACGAACTAGTTTTATTACTAATTAACGCTAGAAAAGTAGGCGGAATTAAATATATAGAAAGACACTAGATAATTCTTTCTTTGATCATACACAAAAATCACTTACTCGGTTCAGAAGAATTACATTGGCGGATGGCATAAGCGCTGCATGGAGTAAACACGTTACATGTTTGGTCAACAGCCATAAACAGCCCATTCTTTACTGGATCTGTATCATCTGTTAGGACATCAAGCTGAAACTCTTTTTTGTTTTCAATGTCACATCTAAAAGATACATATATATATTCTTTAACTCTGTACTTAAGTAATATTTGACACGCTATAAACCAGTGTCTTTTCTTTACTAAATAAACTTTCTATTCAGCCGCATTACATTACCGCACTCGGTCCATTGTTGATGGCTGCTATTTCTACTATTCTTTTATCATGAACTACAGTACAATGGTACATAATTCATAGAGGTTGGACCACAATTCTCATCATTAAAAAATGAAATTAAAATCATTTAATTACTGAAATTTTGATTACTGAGCTACCCTCACTTTTTACTCTGTTTAAGGGAAGTAGTTGAAAGAGTAGGTCGTGGTACCAAGATCTGCCAGAGTGCCCCCTTTGTGTCTCATATAGGTATAACAGTCTAAAATGTCCTCTACAAATAGAGAACTAATCGATCTCTTAATCTTCGATGGTTTAGGCACGGCATCGGATTTCCGCGAAGCTCCAGGATCGATATTTCCTTAATGTGGTAATCTCCAAAATGAATGGCAACATCGGTTATCTATCACGCTGCGTCTCGTGGCAATTTTTGTACTTCGAAAAAACTTCAAAAACCTAGTGAAAATATACATTAGTTAAATCGCTCTTGCATGGAAATTCGATTCTTTCATTACCTCGTACACGAACTTATGCAAGCATTTTTAAAAAAATGAAGCATTTTGGAGAAAAATTTTATCTGACGAAGTTGTTCACGCTAGTCCTCTTCATACTCTAAGTGGAGCACATTTTTATTTTAGTGGGAAAATTTTAAAATAAATGCAATTTACGTACATTTTAAGTTAGTGTAAAGCTAAAAATTTTTTATTTGTAATTTATTTCAAAATTGTCCCTCTAAAATGAAAAAGTGCTCCACTTAGGTATGAAGAGGACTACCATGAAAAAATTTGCCAGCGAAAAGTTTTCTTTAAAGTGCTTCGTTTTTTTGAAAATGCTTGTATAAGTTCAAAAAAGTTACTTTAAAGGCTCAAACTACAATAGAATGAAAATCATTAATTTTCTCAGACACAGTTGGTTCAATTTTCATTATAACTTGTGGGTATATGTCACTTAATGTGCGCTGCCGAACTGCGTAACAATAAGTTCCAGCTTTAATTTTGAATATTTTTACACATTTTCTAAATAGAGGAATCAAAATAGTATGAAATTTGTAAAAATTTCTTTTCTCAACAATTACAACTCTGTTCATTGAAAACACTTCAAGGTATAAGTGGCTTGATGTGCTCTACAAAGTTATGGAAAAAACGGGGTGGTTAATCTCCCCTCCGGCACATCATAGGCAGGGCTGATACTTACCCATATCCTGTTTCATTAACTGTGATGTTATATGTACTGATATTGAAGCTACCAAATATTTTTTCGAATTCTTCTTTGATCTTAAAACAGATGTAACTAAGTCCATATATTATTTGTACTAGATAAAATGCACGTTACTTACCTGCGTACTGGTGGTATTTGAGTCACAACTGATGTAGAGGAAGAACGTACTTTCGGTCTGTGGCGTACCTAGAAATCGCATCACAAACAGCAAGTATTATATGTGTGATGCATAAAATTAAACCGTATCTATTGAATCAGTTTTACGTTACCTGACCCAGCTGGTAGAGGCACACAGCTATTTGTTGTTTTGTTGTATAAGTCGAAAGGCCCTGGACACTCACAAGTATAACGACTATTAGTTAGAATGATTAATATTAATGGATAATTGCATTCACAACTAACTGTGATATTGTTACACATTCCTGTCCCACAATCGATTCGATTGGCAGAGCAAGCATCTACTGATTTACAAGCAGTATTTGGTTTGCTGAAATCGAGTGCAGTGTTTATCAAATCAACATTATCTATAAAAGAAAACGTGAAGCATAATTTTACAGCTCGCTTATAACACGCACCATCCGGAATAAAGCCGATCAAGCAGCGACATTCAAATGAACCAATTAAGTTGACACAGAATGCATTAGCATAATCAGTACAGTTATCTGTTTTATTTTGACATTCATTGTAGTCGACACATACAAATTGATTTACGTCAGTCTAAAAAATAAACTTAACAACTAAAGATATCTTTTTTCCCCCTCTATTAATAACTCTTAATCATCAAGAGAAAACATCAGGTCACCTTGAAATTTTATCGGAGCTCTGGAACCGAACAAAAATTGATGTATTTTTTGCTTAAACTTATTAATGCGACTTTTCAAAAGCTCTCTAGAATACCAGATTTTTCACTGTCTACAGAATTGTACAATAAATTACGTAGAATTGGGATTTTTCACATTTTTCTACGAGAGGAGAGATACCTAGACGTTACTCTCTTTTAGATAGTATTCATTTCTATCGAAAGATGCTTTTCAAGCTTTACATTAGATAAAATGTTCGTTTTTGTGAACGTATAAGAATAAATCTTTCTTACCGAATCCTTTAGTTTGTAGCCAGGATCACATTGGCACCAGTAACTACCGTTGGTGTTGATACAGGTTGATTTTTGAGCGCAAACATTATCCAGCGGGACGGCGCATTCATTAATGTCTAAAAAATTAGAAATAAATATAGGCCGAGTTATTCAAGAACGTATGAATCATAATAAACATTACCGACGCAGTTGCCTATTTCTCCGGTGTAGCCGATTTTACACAGACAGTCGTAGCCGACGTTTTCAGTATTTTGATTTGTGGGGTTTAGAATACAAAACTGGTTGGTTGTGCTAGTATTACATAAGTCTCCCCATCCTAAAATCATATGTATATGAGTAGATCATGGTAAGCTTAATACTATCTACTCACGTGCTATATTACAATAATCCTTTACTCCATCACAATAGTCTCCTTCATATCCTTTATCACAGTTACAAAGATCAGTAACATCAGTAGCATTAACATTACATGTACCATACTGACATTGGCATATATAAGAGCAATTAGGACCAGCTCTACCCGGAACACACGCTATAATAGAGAAGAATAGCTGAAATACATAAGTTTTTGAATATAAATTCAAAGCATGCACACTAACCGACACAGTTGAATGTATTATCTAATTGTGTTCCAGGTGGACATGTGCATTTATACCCATTAGGCACCAGTGTACACTCAGAGCTGTTGTGACAATAGATGTTGCAATAATCAATCCCTAAATCGTCAAGAATTCACTTTCAATGAACTCATTTTCCACAGCAGCAGATAGCCTTACTTTCACATTGGGCCGTAGTCTCGTTATATTCCATTATTCTACTTGAACAAAACTGTTCAGTAGATGTGACGTTGCGACAAATATCGGTACTTACGTCACATACAATTTCAACACTTTCTACAAAAAAAATATATTGCTTCTTTCTCAACATGTTTCTTCATTTACTGAAACTCACCATTGCATATCAAATCGTTTGATGGAGAAACATTTACAAATCCATCTTTGCATGTACAATTGCACGTTCCGTTTATGTTCGTTCCACGCTGTCCTTTACCACTACATGGTAAAATATTATTGGTTGTGTTGACTGTGCTATTACATATATCGATTTCTAAAACAAGTTTTTAGTACTCTTATTGACAATACAGGTAAAATCATAGTAAATATAATATACCTGAACACATTGTACCGTTAAAATAATATCCTGAAGAGCAAATACATTCGTATCCAAGTTCTGTTCCTTCAATGTTCTGACATATATCTTGACCGCATGGATTTTTATCATTAATACACGGTTCAACAACTACAATAAAATTAGTGATTAATTTATCCACATGATAATTCAGTAAAACTTGCAAATGTCATTACATAAACACTGTTGTAGATTGTTATAAAACGTATAATAATCTCGCGCACAACAATTAGTGAGATTACATAATATGCCATTTAGTGAGGAGCAAACATATGGTGGAGATGAGTCCGACTCTTGTGGTCCAATATATTCACATTGAGTTGTATTCAAGAAATTTAATCTACATGCATGAATATCCATGCAATCGACGACTTTTTCACAAAACTCTCCTTTAAAAATACAAGTATTTTATTTTACAATAAAATTAATGAGGAGAGTTGATGATATTCACCTTTATTATATGGTTGACACACACAAAAGAATACACTAAGATAGGGTGATAAATCATTTTGATTTGTCAATGCTGGAGTTCCATTCACTTCGCATTCGTTTACAACTAATCTTAACACCTGATATGTTTTCTTGTTGATAATTATTTCCGTAACGACCACTCTGCCAAAAAACAGTAGATTAAACTCATACGAACGAATAAAAATATGGTGTTAGTCTCACTTACGTAATTTTCAAATTAGGCTTAGTTTCATTATTATAGACAAATGAACAGCTATAGATTGAATTTATTTTATTTATGCAATCCACAGTTGGCGAATCTTGTGATGTTAATAGCTGCACATTAATTGGAAGACTTGCATCTGTAACAGTAACATCAAATGAAACATTGTGAGATCTAACACTATCGCTTGTGTAACTATGAGGCATATCAAATTTATAAATATGAGGATCTCCATTAAAACCATACAGCAATTGAATTGATGGTGGATTACGTTCTATATAAATCAACAATATCTGTTTTTCATTCTTGTCATAAATCAACGAGTCTCTTTGGATGTTAATACTATCCCTGACTGTTTCTAGAGACTACTAAGTAGCTGGCATCGTTTTTAGATTAATACGTATCTACAGAAACATGATCGTGTTATGCTCAACAGTTTATTCTACATAATTAGTTTGCGTTTTCTCAAGAGAAAATTTAGATGAAACTTTTGTCAGGTTATATTTCCAAAAATGAATGACTAACGTTTAAAATATGTAGATATCATGATCTTCTGGCTCACATTAGTCCATTTTGTGAGGATTTAATTATGTGATATTGCATAGCTAACGTGCATTATAAAAGTTTATACTTACCAAGATATAAATTTGCTTGCTGAAAATTCACGAAGCTGCGGACAGTTAAACTTGATATTAAAGCCGATTGTGTTATAAGAAGATCTTGCACACAAAAGTCATTGACAATTTCTGTATTTTGGTCTAAACAACTTGTTTTAGTGTAATTTCGATATTTATCTGTTGTTGAACTCAAATACCAGCTGAGTAATGCTTGTCGATTCAAAGGTGTACCAGCAGATTCTGTACTGAGTGAAACTAGTGGAGAAAAAACTCATCGTTTAAGCTATAAGTTGATATTTCTTGAGTCACGTACAATTGGTGCAGATGTCATTTCTGTCTTCATATGAACTGCCTGTCAATCCAACGTAACCATTCATGACAAGTCCATGCACATTGCCCTCATATTTTTTTGGTAAGAGTAATGTGCATGCCATATTTTTAGTTATTAAATAGCATTGCATCGCAATACCTATGAAAAATAGTTCACTGATAAACAGGAGTCAACTAAAATTGAAAAGAATAGTAAACTAACCGGAATATGTCGATATCGTTAACTTAGGAACTTCTGCAGATAGCACTGGTCCATTATTCTGAAGCGGATTCCAGTTTGTGGCACTTATTTCTTCGTTTTCCCTAGCAATTGAAAACGAGATATTGCTGCTAATAGTATTACTGATGTCAGCTGGGTAATAGAAATAAGCAGCGAAGTTCGTGAGAGTCGTTTCAACAAATGGATTATTCACTGGACCGCGTTTTATAGAGTAACTAATATCTAAAAATAAAATAATGAGAAAATAATTGCTATGCACTTATCAAGTGTGAAATTCAATGTTTTTTGCTGAAGAACCAGCGCAAAAGAACCATCTATTTTTATTTATTCAAAGAAACTACTATCTATTTCAAAATCTAAGTACTGTGACTGTTATTTGAGTAACTTTTGACAGAAAGCAGCTAAAGAGCTCCGATTTTCGTCGTGCGAAAGAAGAGACTTGGAGACACGCTTTCGCAAGCAAAATAATTTTCAGAAGAGCTTTTTGAAACAGGTTTTCTAGGATATGTGTAAACATTTTTCAACAGGATTGTATCGAATTCTTTTCATGAGCTGTTCGCCTGGAATCTCTTCTTCAAAATGAGTGTCGAGCGAGACCTTGATCGTGCGCGGTTCGAGCTTTGTATCATCTAGTAATGTTGATAGCCTTGAAAATTGATGGATTATAGGCAATCAATCATGCTGAGTCTTGTGGTAACATTTGTTTTTAGGAAAAGTTTTAAAAATCTAGCAAAAAGTGAGTGTTACGAAGGTTTGGGTTTTTAGGCTGTTTTCACATAATACTAAACAACTCACTATTCACTCAAAAAACATCACAACAAGTCCAAAAATCCAGAATGTAGAGTATTGAGGCTCCTCTGTATCCTGTTCATAGCAGACCTAGAAAGAGATTTTATAAAACTCCAAGGTTTTCCGAAAGGATTTGTAGAAAACTCATGTACAGTACTGTGGTTTTTCGTTTTTTTCGATCTTATAATCACAGTTATAAGAATTAACCATATTCTGAAGTTTTGTAAGTTACTTGGCGAAAACCGCAGCTTTCTACCAAAAGTTACTAAAAAATAGTCACGGTTCTTAGATTTTGAAATGGATAGTAGGCATTTTTTCAAACTTTAATATACTGCTGAACTCTAATGAAAGATGTAAACTGATCTGAGTAGCACGAGAAGGTCCGATCAGTCAAATTGCGCTTACTAGTGGATAGAGGGTAGGCGAAAAATAGTGATTGAAACCACTCACCAAATAAGTTTCTGTCAGTTACGTTAACGTTAATAACCGTTTCGCTTTGTGCTCCTAATCGCATTGAAAAACTCGAATAATAGGTAAAAGTTTGATCTGTAAATAGTTCAGTTTTTAAATTTAATTTTTCTGCTGTTGTGGTAACCAAAATGGCGAATAATTCATCAGGAAGTAGTAAATTAGCATATGTTTGATTTCCATTGTTTGAAATTGCTGATTTATTAGCAGCAGCTGTTGTTTCGGCATATATAAATGTACCTTTCATATTACAGCTAAAATTTGATTTGGTCAATGTCTCCATATGCGGATCACCACCATACCACGCTTCAAATACAAGCAATATGATAGCTGTTTTCTTCGACACTTTACGAGCTGATACCTTGCATCGGCGGGTTATATCCGTCACAAGTGCTTGCCGGCCGAAGTTGATAGTATAAATTACACCATTTAGTCCAACTTATACCAGCTTTTGTGGGTAGACAACATTGATCACTAAATTCGATAGAAACCCAATAACTGACGATATACAGTCGTACTCTTTATCATCGTTACCGCTCCGTTATTCTCTGTGGTTCACTAAAGTTTTTTCTTAATTGTTTCAGAACCGCATCTCGTAATACTGAGCCAGCAAATTCACCAGCAGTCAACAAAGCTTTGATATAGTTGTTGTAACAGCATGTCTAGAAAAAATTCAAGACTTCAGATGCTTTAAATATTGATCTCTACTATACTTATAGCATAGATTTCTGATTTACTTAAAGCATAACAAACAAGAAGCAGTGATTAAAAAACTTGGGAGAAGAAAACGAAGTTTGCAATTCCTACGCAAAACTATCTGCGAGTTATATACAACATTCTTACATACATTTCGACTAACGAATTTATACAAAAATATACCTGCTGATATATTTTTAAGTTGGTGTTTTCAGTCATGGCACTAAGTGGCACAAAGCAAGTAACATTGTTATTCTGCTCCAACTGATTCTCGCTGTTCATTCTATAAAATCGAAAGTCGCTTGATGCTTGATCATAAGTACAGGGGCATGAATTGCGTGAAACAGTTCTACAATAAACTTATAGTATCAGAAAGCAGAGAGCTGATAGTAAGAAAGTCACTATACCTTAAGTCATCGATTTGTTTAAATGTTACGGCGGTATACTCTTTCCAATACCATTGTTCACATATACTAAGACTTCTTGAACTTACAAAATATGTTAAATTCATATCATTACCTTCGACGAAAATAAAATCCTTTAGGTAATAAATATCAAGGTATTGAGTTTTTGGTAATAAAATGAGTCCAACGAGAGTATGCGGTTTGCGATGGCCGCTTCAAATTAGGGTAAAGTTTTCCCGAAATATGGATCAAGTGATCTAGAAGTTTCAGCTTAAAGCCTCATAATTACCGTTTCAAAAGGGTTGGAAAATCCTTGTACCGATCGCTTAGCGTCCTATTGGCAGATCCGGTTCGATCAACAGATATCTGCTAGATACCGGTCACAGTTCTGCTGACCGGTCGCATCTCTGGGTATCGATCGAGTTAACCACTGGATAACACGATAATGAAGGCGAATGAATCACCACATTTTCTGGAAACTTTAGTCTAATCTGAAGTAGTCATTGGACAGTGTATATCCTTGTTGAACACATGTTATTACCGACAACTCTGACAGAAACTTACGCCTAATAAATTCGACTATTTGTTGAGTAAATGATACTTGTGCTTCAAGATACGTGCCATTTGGTCCTCGATAACCTGAAAAAGTCTCAAAATACTTTTAATCCAGGTTATCGTTAAGAGTGCTTACTTACCAAATACAACTGGCTGATAGTTGGGAGTATCCAGCGTAATATTTAAGTGGTATTCGTATAACAAATATGAGTTCCACAAAGTATAGTTGGCACTTGGTCCATTAATAAGATAGGCAGAAAATGTGACGTTCTAGGTAAGAGTAAAGTACAGTTCTGAGAATAACTATTTACAGTAAACGAGGATAAGCATTTCACTCAATTATACATACTCGATTGGTTTCATTGGTTGGTATTTGTGTGTCTACAGAATTGTTCGTAAACAAAGTTTGCCAGGTAGTTTTTACTACACGATAAAAGTTGGCTTCTACATCGATAGCCGTTTGATTATTACTCATAACTACATTTTTAACAACGTTTTTTAAGACTTCATTTTCAATCAAACCATTGTAGATACTTGCCTAAAATATACCAATTCAGTTAGAGAACGAACAGCTGGAATGTAATAACTAAGAATTTTCTTACAGATATTCTGGCTTCCCCCAAGATATACGAAAAATCTGTCCAAAACGGAGCTATATACGGTACTGTAATGTTTGAGAGGAATGCAGCCGTCGGTTCGACAGCATAAAATGGTGAATCCAAAGTAATGTAACCTCTATCGGTAACCTAGAAAAAAAGTTAAGTTATATATATGCGAGTCTATATCAAAACTGCATTCGACATCAAAAATCTTAATTTGCAATAAGATATCTAACAGCAACGAAAAAATCTAACCCATATAACTTTGTAATTTGTCTCTGGATCGGTGAACTGATAATTGAACGGTAGTGGATACGGCTTAACACGCATATTTCGTCCAATTGGGGAAGTGTTCTTATCATCCAATAAACTAAATTCAACATCTTAAACAAAATGGTGACAACGAAGTCAAGCGTTAAACTAGTCAGTATTTCCTTACTCGGACAATCTGCTACACAGGATTCATTAGTACTGATGACACTAATGCCACATGACTGCGGACAAAACTGCTCATATTTCTGAGTACCAGTTTTAAACGGACTGCATCCCTCTTCACCATAATCGCAATCTCCTATTGGAACACGCTTCGTTTTGTCAGGAACACAACACTCTGCAATAAATTGCATTTTGATCACGAAACTGACAATCGCAGCATAAAGATCGATCACTTACCAGGTACTGCCGTTGAAGAAATCGTCACTAAAACATTCGTAAGGTCGGTCAAGCATACTACAAATCATGAGAAATGTAAACCAAGAGTAGCGGAAAAAGAGCAACCAAAGTACATCAGTGAATACACATTGATACAAAAAAACCTCAACTCACAATTCAACCCTAACTTAATCCTTGCATAACCAGTGTATCAGCTTTGATAGTGCAACGCAAAATAAATGCTTCCCACAGATCCAAAATAAATCGCTGATAACGAAACTCAATGATCACGAATAGGGCAATACCACAAAAGCCAAAATACACCTAACTCCTTAACACTAGAACGCTCGTAGCAGTCATTTTGACCGTTTTGTGATTTTTATCATTAATAAAACAAACTCCATACAATTTATTTAAAAATAAATTATGTCATAACTTTTAATTTGTCCCACAAAAATTATTTCTTGCAGAATTTTTAATTCATTTTTTAATTCAGAACCATTTTTAAGTATAAAATTTTAAAAAAAACCAGTAACGGTCAAAATGACCGCTTTGGGCGTTCTAGATCATGAAAATTTCCGGGCGTTCTAGTGTTAACGCAACCAACTGCAACCCACCAAAACTGATTAAAAACAAAAAAGAAACACCTACTGCTACTACTTGACGATGTGGTCGATGACGTCGAACCTTCACTAGTTAATAGTGTGTTTGTGGTTGACACCTCTGTTTGTGTGGTCGTGGCTCCTGAAGTGGTCAGTATCGTTGTCGCTGTAATGGGCTCAGAAGCTGAAGTCATTGAATCGGAACCGGTTGGTTGAGTGGTTGTGATTGATATCTCTGTTTGTGCGGTTGCGGCTGCTGAACTGGTTGTTACCATTGTCTCGACGACTGGGCTGGAAAGTGGACTAGTCGGACCTCCACTTACTGATAATGTGGTTGCGGTTGATGACTCAGGTTGCCCGGTGGCGGAAGACGACATAGTGAATGAAACAGTGGCTCCTGAACTGGTTGATGTCGTTGTTGCAGTGACTGCGCTAGAAACCGAACTTGTCGCACCTTCACTGGTTAATACTGCGTATGTCGTTGACGCCTCTGTTTCCCCGGTGGTGCCTCCTGAGCTGGTCGATATGATTGTCGCGGTAGAAGTTGAACTTATCGAACCTTCACTCGTTGATAGTATGGCTATGGCTGACGACCCTGTTTGTTCGATGGTGGAAGACGACATAGTGAATGAGCCAGTGACTCCTGAACTGGTCGATACCATAGTCACTGTAAGGGGGTTCGTAGCCGAACTCGGCGAACCTTCGCCGGTTGATGGTGTGTTTATGGCTGACGCTTCTGTTTGTCCGATGGATGTGGTTGTGACTGGAATTTTGCTGACGGTTGTTGTGATGGGTGTGTGGTCCGTGAATCCTTCTGTTGTGACTAGAACGAAATGAAAGTTGTTGCGTAATGTTTGGTTGCTGTGGATGTTGAATGCTTACTCTGTCCGCTTCCGTCGTAGTCGTTGTCGTCAATTTGTATAGACTGTAGGAACTCATCTGAAATTGGTAGAAATTCCGGTTCTTCTAGAGGAGAAAGTGCGGTGTCGAGGTCTGTCGTATTGTAGTTTTTCTGATGTAGGGGTAGTTGGCGCTTCGACCTGTTATTCATTGTCTGAAGTTTGGATGATGGGGGGGTAGTGGGTATTCGAATCTCTATTATATTTTGCCGGATTAATGTGGATATGTTCGATTTTGTGGTTTTGCAAGGGACCTTACAGGTTGACGTAGCTGTGTAATACATTGTCGGTGTCATTATGTACGGTACTACAGGCTCTGTTGCTTTTCGTTTTGTAGTATTTGGTGGCGAAGTGGTTGAATTATTGCTGGTAATTAGTATAAAACCCTCTGACTGAGGATTTGCATCGGAGTTAAAGTTGTTGTGCGACGATTTGTATTCACGGACGTCGGAACGCAGGTTATGAGTATCGGTTAACCATGTGTTTGAATCAGACAGTGTTGCGTGAGTAATGTTAACAGTAGCTAAAAGTAAAAATGTCTGAGGTTCGGAATCAAATTCTGCGTGAAAATGAATCAATATGTTTCTGATGTGGAGATAGATTTTTATAAAAACCGTACTGACTTTCAATATGTTTAGAACTTACAAATTCGGTATATTTTTTGGACACATGCTTTTATTATGTTCCTCACTGAGTATTTTACTCTCCGTCTGCCAGGTTCATGCCACAAAACATGTGTTCCTACTTACTTGAGGTTATCAGAATAAAAAAGTGCAAGGACACGGGTAAAATATTTTGTGTGTCGCCATTAATCCAATGAGGTTTGTGTGGTGGATGCCACATATTTTTATCTAAAATAGAAAATGATTACTTAAGAAGGTTAGAATTTTTAGACGACATTCTTTTTTTTAGAGTTCTCTTTAATTCTATCAACTTACGCACATTAAAAGCCTTCAGTAAAAAACTAAGAGCAACAGTGATTATTGGAAATACCATTTGTGATTGAATAAAATATATATTTAATTAAAATAAGTACAAAAACAGTTTACATATATGGAATTCGACGTTTCGGAATTTAAATTTTCATTATCAAGAAAAATAACAATATATAGACAAGTCTATCTATTGCTTTCGAAAAGAGAAACAGGGTTGAAGAAAAAAATAAGTGAACTAAACTGCAATTGCTCTGCGCACTAGTTGCGATGTCGACAGAATCCGTCTCTGAATGAACCTACTGCTCCAAGTAGATCCTGTCAGTAGGCTATGAGCATTACATTTGTGCTTTGATTTACTCTTTGAACTGCTTATAATATAAAACAACAATGAAGGATATTTGAAAAACAGAGAAAGAAATAATTTTTCGTTCTCCGACTAAATGGCGTTGAACAAAGATAACAATAATTATTAAGTACAAAACACGTTTTTCTTCCACTTGTGTACCTTAGGACGCCGACTCAAACCGCTAATCAAAATTGCAGCGATAAAGAGGAGGACAACATTGTATACTTTAATCAGCTCTTCTTTGCAGAGTGCTCTTATCAGACTGCAACGAAACACGATCAATTGTTATTGTTTTTACTTTTAGGATATTCGTGAACAGCTGTAACATCGCTTCACATGGGGCATCATACCGAGTACAATACATAAAGAAATGTTTAGTTGATTTCCTTATTTATTCGATGTGTCGAAATTTAAATTTTCATTATCAACAAAAATAACAATATATAGACAAGTCTATCTGTTGCTTTCAAAAAAGAGAAACAAACTCAGGACTGATTAAGGAGCTACCTAGTTAAATCTTCAATCCTGCTTAAACCATATTTAATACATTTTCATCTGAATTTTCGTGATTATTTTATTTATCTTTTACTAGGCTACAAATTCTATACCTTGAGAACTTGGCGACATATAGATCGTAGTTCAAGGCGAGGAGGTATAAATATACCCACCCACAAAACTGATATTGTGATCGTTATAAAAATAATGTACCTTTACTGGCATGTTTTTGTTACAAATACACAGGATAAAATGAGCGCCTAGTAATACCAATAAATATGCGCAATTTCTAAAACTGAAATAAAAATTAGAAAAAATGACATACTGGGGAATGATATTTGCAGTGCTATTTTACAAAGTAAAATGTGAACTCATAAAACAATTAGTAATATCCTCTTGTACAAAAAAATGTGAAAAATATTGTGTTTAATAATCATCGCCTTTTAATTATCCCTTCTGCTTTATCTCTTCTTGCAAACAAATGAGTAAGATGTGATAAATATATAATTTTCCTTTTCCCCTTTAATTAACCTTTTTTTAAAAAAAAAAGAGTGTAGGTGTTATGTAGAATATCAATAAGTATACACCATTGTCTCATGCACTCGCTATTTAATTCTTAATTTATTTTCTGTCAATAGATATAGTTTCAACGATAAAACATAAGATTATTCTTTTCTCCCTTTGAAAGGTGATAAATAAACTGTGTACCAATTAATCAACCAACGTTTTCTTATTTCTATTCCTGCTGAGAATATTTTTTCTTTTTTTTCATAAATAAACTCTTTAATTACATATGTCAAAAGTACATACAACATTTATGTGGCACAAAAATCGATTAATAAATAAATCAAGAAAAAAAAGAAAAACAATAACAGAATTTTAGATGTCCAACTAATCGTTTTTTTCAGTATCATTATTCAGCCATTTTCAAATCTTAACAGATAAACTTCATATTTATGTGTAATCGTTTCTGTCTACTAATTTCAAAATAGTGTACCTGATGTATGGATGTTATTTTTAATATCATTCGATTAGAAAGAGATCTAGAGCTGTATAAACGATTTAGGACATACATTTATGAGAAAATTGACTCAGAGTTTTCATTTTACTATGCTATACTTCGCCACGCAGTAGTCAAAACGCGAAAAAAGAACGGATTTTACACTCTGAAAGATTGGCTCTCGAGCTCTCTCCTCCGAACTCCCTTCTTCATGTCTGCGCATGCCCAAATCTTCATATACCATGAGTTAGACATGCTAGCAAACACGGAAGATTTCCATATCTCTTGAAATTTCGAGTTTGAGGAAACTAAGACATACATGGAAGCATGGATTATTCACTATTTGCAGTCTGATGGCAATGGTTGTTTATACCGGATTCTGTTTCATTAGCTTGATCTAATTATATGCTTAGGATCAAAAAAAATATTTTCTTACTTAGAAAACTTTCGCAAAGATTTTTTCAAAAATCAGGGTGCTTTTTGTGGATCTTTAAAACTTTTACTGAACTATATGGTACAATGTATGCTCGACAGGGTATATCTTGATACTTGAAGTAGTTTCCGCAAGCTCGAAATTTTAAGCGATAGAGAGATCTTCTGTGATTGCTGGTATGTCTGACTCATAGTATATGGAGATTTGCGCACGCGCAGAAATGAAGAAGCGAGTCCGGAGAAGAGAATTCGTGAGCCAATCTTTGAGAGTGTAAAATCCGTTCTTTTTTCGCGTTTTGACTACTGCGTGGCGAAGTATAGCATTATTTCCAGTCAATCAGTATCAGGTAAAAAGTCAAAGGAGTAAATAGAAGAATAAACATAACAAAGCGTATGACCATCATTTATTGCATGAAATTACCATCTCATATTTCTTTCTCTCCATCGGTATTGATATCCTTGTATTTTGAACACATATAGACCATAAAAAATCATCAGATATTTTCAAATATTCCTATATATACAAATAGGAATATTCTGTCAAAATTAATGTAAAAACGTTGTTATTTCTGTAAGAAAAGAAAATTTAAAACAATCTACTGAGAGAACGCAGTATCAATAATTTGTTCAGTAGAATAATTCGTTAATTAGTAGTATGAAAGCGTGCAATCAACCAGCTATAGAGTTGTAACGCTGCCGTTTTATTTAACATTCCCTTAAGCGTTTCGATTTTGTTTGTCGGTAGATTATTGCTGTTAGTTAATTGTTTAAGAACACTCGTACCAGTAGCGGTATAAGAAAGATTGATGAGAGAGCTTACATAAAAATGAAGAAATTGACAAAGGAAAACAGAAAGGAAGAAAGAAACAATGTCAACGATACTTTGAGAGTGAGTTTTCAGAACCCATTGCGGCACTTTTTAAAGAAATGTGCTATGTTTTTTATTATTTGGCTTCTTAACATATTTATAAACATTTGAGATATGCAAGACATTTGGAAAAATGTCTACATATCTCAAATGTTTGAAAAAAACCCACTAAATCATCGTTTGCTTTTGAGTTAACAAGGTCTTACAACTAATTAGTCACGTTTACACAAAATCTCAGAAATTCAGAAATTCAAAGTTATGCTTATACACTGCGCGCTAGTCACATTTATATAAAATGTCAGAATTTCAAAATTTCACAGTTATCCTTATACCGCGTGCAACAGCCACATTTACACAAACTGTCAGAATGTAAGAATTTCAAAGTACTTACACCGTGTGCCATAGTCGCATTTATACAAAATGTCACAATTCCAGAATTTCAGAATACCAAAATTATCCCTGCACCATGTGCGATAGTCACACTCATACAATTTGTTACAATTTAATAATTTGAGAACTCCAAAGTTATCCCTATAACGTGTGCGAGAGTCACACTTGTACAAAATGTCACAATTTCAGAAATTAAGAATTTCACAGTACTTACACCGTGTAGCATAATCGCATTTATACAAAATGTCACAATTCCAGAACTTCAGAATACCAAAATTATCCTTCTACCGTGTGCGATAGTCGCACTTACACAAAATCTCAGAATTTAATATATTCAAAGTTATGCTGATGAGTTTAAAGTTATGCTTATAACGTGTGCGACAGTCCCGATTACACAAAATGTCGAAATTTCAGAAATTATCAATTTCACAGTACTTCCACCGTGTGGCATAATCGCATGTCTAGAAAATGTCACAATTCCAGAATTTCAGAATTCCAAAGCTATCCTTACACCGTGTGCGATAGTCACACTTGTAGAAAAAGTTGCAATTTCAGAATAATATAATGCAACTTCAAAGTTATTCCTGCAGCATGTGCGATAGTGACACTCATACAGTTTGTTACAATTTCGTAATTTCAGAACTCCGCGACTGCGTTTACTACTCGCTATCCCTCTCATTCCGAAGACCAATCACAAGATTAGATCGGCAACACCAAAACTAATTTCTTGTCAGATTTCCAAAGAAAAAAATCGAGTCTACGATTAGATTAAATTATACGATTAAATAATCTACTTTTTACACAAATGCTTGTCTCGCTGCGTGCCTTCGGAGCTTGGTATATGAACAAAGATCAATTTATTAACTATGATCGGCCGTCTGCTGTAATATCGTATACCTTATAAAATGAAAATAGGCAAATATGTGGAGACATCATAGATGTCGTACGTTATCGCAGATGTATCTGCCTGCATTTGTGTGTATGCTTATTACCGTACGCTTATGATTGGCGTGTCAACAGGATAAATCTCACCGATAAGATCGAATTTTCCTATTGATAATAACAGCACGACATATTTCATATCTGCGTACATTCCGCTGTGCTACATCGTTCAGTACATTGCCATTCAAAGATAACTGTAAAATCCAAGTTATAAGTGGGTTCAAAGAGCCGAAATTAAGGCATTTGTTCTCATATCACTCCCTATCTCGGCTAAAAAACGATCAAAAACGGGTCATTAACAGTCTTTGGTTATTATTCTATCAAGTAACTTGATATCTGCAGTCATTCTGCTTTCATTATCTAGTTCAAAAGTTAAAAGTGTAGCGTGTATCAACGATGAATCATTATCCCAGAGATTAAAAGTCTAGCGTCTAAAAACATTTTATGCTTATGGACATAGACAAGATGGCCGGCGCCATAACATGGACAC
>CAJNOQ010001628.1:4048-29829 GCA_905250885.1 Didymodactylos carnosus | reverse complement strand
TCCTCGTTTTGCAAAGTTTGAGTACGTGCTGCACCATTCCACAGGATTGTAGGACGTGGGATAACATGCATGTACTGGATGTGGACTATTAGTAAAACAGATTTTTATCTTTGCCGAAGCACTTTTGCAACAGCTAAAAATCCTGAGATATTTTTGCTGGAAAAACACTTTTTCTGAATGTGCTTTGGCAAAGGTAAAAATCTGTTTTACTAATAGTCCACATCCAGTACATGCATGTTATCCCACGTCCTACAATCCTGTGGAATGGTGCAGCACGTACTCAAACTTTGCAAAACGAGGAAAATCGCCTTTAAAAGTTGTTGTTTTCTATCATTAGATGATTTTTAATCTCAATGAGAACCACTTTATCGAATAGAGCTTGAAAAGATGCGTCGAATGCGTAACCTGTCGTCGTGTGTTGGCATGATTTTAAGGGTGAGTAAGGTTTACAAAAAGGCTTACATTTCGGAAAAAAGGATTTTTTTAAAAATTCTCCTAAGAAAGTGCATAACATTTCGGAATTATTTGTCTGTTAGAATTTTGCAGCGCTGTACATATAGATTGTAGTCTGAGGGTATCAGCTCATGAAAGTATTTCGCTGGAAAATGATGAATATGTTCAGAAAAGATCGGTTCTGCTAAGAAATGGGATCCCTTCAGGTCTAGAAGGACAAGATTGTTTTAAAATGTTTTAAACGTGATATTCGTCATCAGGAGCTCGTGTTCTACTAGCACAATTACTCTCGAGCTGTTGGAATTAAGTCGATGTAAACATGGTACATTTTCGAAAGAACAACCCGTTTGACTGAAGTATGAAGACAAGATTTTGCAGATATTGTCATTCACAGAATGTTTCAGTATATCAAAAATTGTATTGCTCCAAAAAATCTAGAGTACTACCTACTTTTTATTTTGGTCACAGTTAACGACTGACAACAGTTCTATCACAACAGTAATTTTCGAGGTCGCACACTGCAGGTATCTAGTGACATCTCTAGGTCACTACTGGTTTCTCCATTCTCTGTAACACATTCTTGATTAAGGTCATTGATCAAGAATGTGCACAAAAGTTAAGTGCAAAACGCTAGCATGAGCATGATAATCACTTTGTTCTAAGCGCAAAACGCTAGCATGAGCATGAAATCACTTTGTTCTAAGCGCTAAGAACCTAGAGCAAAACGCCGGGACAACAATATTTTATTCTAAGACCATCCATTCATCTACTATACTTAAACGAGTCATTCAAACACTTCGATAAGTACAAGTCCATTAGATGCAGAATAAGATCTGACTAACGATCGCTCACAAATGAATATATATTTGATATGTAATATCTTTTGTCAACAAACAGAGAAGATCTACGAGAACAGGTACCTTTTTCACCACATATGTATTATCATTTCTTTCGACGACAAACACATAATAATTTAGCAAGTTTTGATGAAAAAATCAATCTTTCTCACCCACGAATGGTATATCCAAAAAAGTAAGTGACTACTTAGTTGCTTCAAGCAGTGGTCGCAATAGACAGGAGGGAATCCTGTGTTCATGAGGATAGATCTGGCACTATTGTCAATCTAAGCCTGTTTCTTTTTGATTTGACATTCCTAACATAATTACTACTTGCAGCAGTTTTTGATTAAAACAATCAAAGATTTTTATACGGTTTCGTAATTATGTTCTTTGATTTTAAATAGTACATAATCTATCATGATAGTGAGGATCGTTAATTAGATTATTTTATTCGAATAAAAGAACAATATACAGACGTCAGTAGTGGACATTCTTATATATATTCAATCTAAGCAAAAAAGCATTCAGAGTCAGGAATACTTCAGAACTTGTATTGAAATTGAAAAAACTCAGTTAGCCAATTTTTCTTGAATACCCTTCAAAATATCTTGTATACTCAAACATCTTCATACTGTGCAATATCTTACCCGGATACAAAATCTACTTTCTCTACCAGTAACGCTATTCCGCACATGAACTACAAATCATAAAGCTTTTGCATTTTATGAATCCAAATATTTGAATTGGCAAGAATGATGCTTTGAAATGCTTGTACACTTAGGTGCTCTCATTCATCCAGAAAAATTACTCGATACTAAAAAAACATTTTCCACTGTAGTACGAAGTAAACATTGAAATCATTTTTCGACTCTTTGATCGAATTGTTGATTTGATGTTGTGCAATCTTGTATAACCATCTCATCCATACCGAACCCACACAAGAAGAGTAGTTTATTCGATACAAAGCTGAAAATATACAACAGACAAACAACGACAAAACTATGTATTTCCAATGAAATCGCCTAACTCATACTACACTCACAACTGAATGCTCTTTCTTCACATTCAGCTATTCCTTCTAATTTCAGGTCAAATAGGTACACAGCTCCTCGCTCTGTAATAAATAACTGTAACGACATAGGCGATCAAAACCTCTTCTCTTCGAAAGATTTAAAACTTAAACGCAATTAACAAAAATTGAATTTTTTCGTTGATAACCAACGGCACAGATTTATAGAAATGACCAACATCGTTCGGTAATGAACGTAAACTATCAACAACCTAAAAAAAATAAAATACTTTAATATTTACAAATGCGATAATAAACTTATCAGACACACAATAACCTACCTTTAGTATCATTTACTTTATGCTCTTAATTTACTTTCTCTGACAGTCAAAGTTTACATTGTATATGAAATGTATCACCTTTCCAATACTGTAGAATCCAAAACCATGATGATGCAAAAGAAAAGAGCAGCAAGAAAATCTATTTTTTTTAAAAGAGTAAAAATATTTTTTGCCATTTAATATCTACGATAGTGGAATATTAAAATGTATATATGTACCATGTTCAATACACATACAGTGAACTTCACCAGTTTTGAAAAACATTCTTGTTACCATAATATAATAATGTAAGCGCTAAAGAAAAAATGAGAGAAAAACGAAGCAAAAAACGTTCGTCGAATAGTAATGATATCTAACAAATGAAACGTCGACGATTTCATATTTCAAATCAACTAACTATATTTAGTCTACATATTTTCTCTCTCTCTCTCTCTCGTTCTCTTTCTTTTTTCCTTCTTCTGTTCCTTTTTTCTTCCCCTATTTATAGAAAAAAATATAAGTACAACTAATCAACACAAATAATAAGAGATTTCGAGAACGTTCGATGTATCATATAAGAACAACGCAGTACAAAGAGAAAAAAAATATAGAGCAGTATGAAATACGGAATATCTATCTTTTCACTTGTTGGCAAACGTCACCAATAAGTGTCTATATAGACATTTATTGCTAACGTTTGCCAACAAGTGGATAGATATTCCATATTTTATACCGCTCTAATATCTTGAATCAACCCTATACTCAGAACTAAAAGCATTTTTCTTTCTCGAAATCTTTTCGAGTATAATGAATTTTTCTCCTTTTCTCTCTTTTTAGAGAAAAAAAACCACGATCTGTTTACACAAAGAAACGATCTTGTTCGGGATTGGTGGAAAAATGAAAAAAATTTACTTGTGTAGTCGTTGACTATACGCCAATTACCATTGCTTTATAATAAAAATGGCGTAGTACAGCTTCTTTTCTTCCTTTCTCTCGATGGAAATCATATGATCATAAACGTGTATGTGAGCGTAGAGCAACACAAGTACCCTGAAATCAATAGAGATGAAAAACAACAACAACAAGACCGTTTTTAAGGAGAAAAGTCGAGGTCTATGAAAGGTCTGACTTGAAGCCCACTAAATTATCGCATAATGAGCATCAGCCCCTTGAGCGATGAAAGTGTTTCTAGGTGCAGTGAGTACGAGAATGTAAAAGTATTTAGGTATATATATGTGTGATATGAGAAAAAAAAAGCAAAGAGCTACATCATACGTACGATGTTAGCGATTTTTTATTCACTAGCTCGTATATATTTGTTTTGTTTCCTTCACCATCAAACATACACACCACATGTATAATAATCTGTGGACGATTCGTTCTTCATTCTTTTTTCTTTATAGTTATATACATACAGAATATTAATGACGTACGCCGCGCCTAACATCGATCTCTGCTCGTCATCACCGTCTTACTCGTTTCATCGTCGTCAATATTGAAGAAGAAAAAAAATACGAAAGAAAAGAAAGAGAAAGAAAAAGAAATAATTGGTAATTCTATTGTGTAGTAACAACACATACAAAAATGAATAAAAAAATGTTCAAATTTTTGGTATTTCGGGGCGCACAGGCTTTCCAATGAAGTTTTATTCTAATTATCGTTGTTATAGTTAGATACTGTATGTGTATGTGTGTGTGTGTTTTATGTGTCTGAAAATGGTTCGTTTTAATATTTGTATATAAATGAATTAATGAATTACTATGCCCAGTGAAACAAATTTGTTAGCAACAAAAACTAATAAAGCGATTGTCGCTGAATCAAGATGTCTTGCTGTAGCAAATTTGCCAGAATCAGCTACTGAAGAAAACGTCAAAGATTATTTTAAAAAGTAAGACTGTATGACGACGTTTATCAATTCTAACATTGTTCTACTTCAAATCTGTTTTTTTTATAGATATGGTCGTGTCCATACCGTAAAATTAGAAATATCTGATGAGCAACGTTATGCATTTGTTGGTTTTTTGGATGTGCGTACAGCGTCAAAAGCACATAATACTGAGAACACATTAGATGGACAAAAATTACGGACAGCATTTCACGATGGATCCATGTCTGTTCCAAAGGCATTACTTGAACCAATTGAATTACAAATAACAACATCAGAAACAAGTGAATCTACAACAAATACGAATATTGGCATTGGCAATAACAGTGTAACAGTGACTAACTCTACTTCTACGCCGACTGCAAGTTATCACGCTAGTGGTCATCATCATCCATCGACATTAGCATCAACAGTGACTGGAAAAAATCAGACCCATGTTGAAAAGCGATCATCAAGGATTGCATGTAGTCCAGATGAGAATACGCGGTAAGGTGGAGAAATTTCCAAAATACTTACTACTACTACACTACTACTCGTAAACACGATAAATCAAGTAATGATTTGAGTGTAAGTTCAATGGGTGGAATATGAATAAATACATACGCGTTTTCTAAATGTTTTTCTGTTCAATTATGAACGCACATATTATTAATATTATTTTTCTTCAACCGTAGAGCGGTATATTGCCTGTTACTCAGGTTGACTTGTTTAGAAACTGCTGAGCGGTATACTTGAAGTCAGATATTTAGTCATTTTCTTACGATTTTTCTTGGTCAAGAATATTTTTGCACTGAATAGTCCTTCTTTCGTTGTTTGTTTGTTTGTTTGTTGTTGTTGTCGTCTCTATACTCACGTTAAGTACGGTAACAATTAAAAGACCGTGCGAAATGCAATTATTAAAGTATTCGTTTGAACGTACTATATCTATATTATTTATTCGGTTACCATTACTCGAGTCGACTTCGTTTTTACAATTAATGATTATTTATCGGGCCAATATCAATGTAGTTTTGGTGATCACGAACATATTTCTAAAATTTATAGTAACTTTTTATACTCGTATATATCGTTCGAATGGAATACAACAAAATAAAGAAAAAGATATTTTGTACGTCCAAAAGTTTGATTAGATACGTCCAGACCTGTACAAATCACGCACGCATTTCGCATTGGTTATTTGTTGTTTCATGTATTTCACGTGCATGCTACAGACGACTTCATACTCTTACGTCACTTTTTCTTATAAGCAACAAAGTTTAACAGAATGTCTTCTACAACACGATGAGAAAACTTTGTAGCAGTAAAACTTGCAAAAGTTTTTTGTGTTTTTTTGTGTTAAAACACAAAAAAAGTTCAAAACATATTTAGAAACCATAATACAGTGCTAGTAGATAGTCACCATTGATGAATCTGCATGGTCTTTCATGACGATATAGATTCATAGCCAATACTTTTTGTAACCGCACATCGACTTTTTGAATCGTACTTTGTAATCATAAAAAATCCGACGAACAGAAACTATTGCGCTGTTTTGTGTCAAACAACGCTCGCTTTTACGCTGCTTTTAATGCCACATTGCGAAAGATATTTGCTTTGAGAAATTTCACAGACTCAGTGAAGACAATTTTTCTTTCCAATTTTACTGACACTATTTCGGTTAACTTCATTCAACATTCTACAAATAGTAGAAAAACAATAATAACTACACTGTTGATCGAAGTGCTAAAAGAGTAACGATTAATAAACCAGTAATTTTTTTCATTATCAAGTAGTTTACGAACACAAAAGTTGCTAAAAGGTGTTCTGATCGGAAAGAAATAACAGAAGTCGATAATAATAGAAGAGTCACGCATAGAAACACATTAGTTCCAATGTTCAGTACGACGTAGTATCGATGTTATTGAGTTCTTAACGGCAACAGATCAAAGTTTACAATCTTGCAAAGTAAATAGGCAAGAATTATTTTCATAAAAAAATCTGATTATCAAACGCATTACAGAGAATATAAGGTGTCTGACGTATACAGCATTCTTCAGGAGAACTTTTTTTAACATATGGTTGACAAGAGCACGTGTGCTTTTGCCTGATAGTGAATTTTTCTTTCTGTCTGTTTTTCATACGATGACTGAATATTTCAGAACACTCTCGTTAAATGGATATCATAAAGAAGTCAAATAGAGTAACTTTATATCTCTAGTTGTGAAAGTGAAATGTTTTGATAGGTGAAATGTTTTGATGCATATCAAATTAAAGAAAATGAATTCTACTTATGGCTAATTATTTTTATTTTCCTACAACGCACAACGATATTCATAATGCTTTTCTTGATTCACATCATTTTTTCTCTGTACTACCGGTACCTTTCTATCCATCGTTTGTAGCCCCGTCTCACTTATTCAGGTGAGTCAACTAGAAACAATGTTAATCGATTGACATTTAAATTAGAGGTTAATCGTTTAAGTATATATAAATCACTAGTTAGAGATGTTTAACAAAAAAAACAAGAATGATGAAAAAATAACATCATTCACTCACATAAAACAATAATATTAAATCCCATGTATATTTCATAAAAAATCTTTAGTCAGTCTTTCATTTCGAGTCAGAGTTGAGTATAACTCGAATCATGTTATTTTCGTGTATATTGTGTTGCCAGATACACATATTAATTAGATGAATAAATATGAGTATGCTGGTTCGTTCGAACTACTAGATGAGAAAAACTGGATATAAATCCTATAGAACAAGGTTGCTAGTCGACACCTGTCTCTTCATAGCTCAGAGGTATGCGGTAAAACCCTGCGTATGTCTACCAGGATGTTTCCTGCAGACTTGTGCAGGCCTGTTCATAGAATTTTGGGCTGTTAGAGTGAAATGCCAGGTCTTTTCGCAGACTCTGCTACACACGATCTTTTTTTATAGAGAAGAGCATTGGTCTGCTGCTCCCCATGTCCTATGGGTCATTCATGAGCTAAGAACAAAATGTCTTTCTCTGAATACTAATTTGTGGACTGAAATAGTCATCTCTTGTGTGCTCAGCTAATACGATGTGCTCAGTATAATTAGATGCGAAAAACTAAAGTTTTTATTCCCCGTCTGAAAGAGACGAGTTGATATGACTTTAACTGCGATCCAGGATATCAACCATTTGTGTCCTCGCTTCCTCTCTTGGACTATTAGGCAACTAGCCGGTAAAAGGTCCACTCAAAATATATGAAATCTTATCTGTGGTAGTTTTTACTAATCGATTAGTTTCTGTTTTACTTACAGGCATCAAGTTGTTCCTGTTAAACGAGATGATTCTGGATCATCAGGGAGTAAAAGAAAAGCTTCGACAAGTGTAACCAAGTAAGAAAAACGCATTGATGTTAATTTTCAGCTAATTATAAAGTTTTTTGTTTATTTCTGTTTAGAAGTTCCAATGTACATCCAACGGTGATTAATTCCAAATCACGAAATAAACATAGCTCATCAAATTCATCATCATCGTCGTCTGATTCGGAGTTTAGTGATGACAGGTATTTATTAGTATAGAAAAAGTGTTATGTACAGTTATTATCGTATTATTCTATTTGATATTAGTTCAACGCATAATCATCGTCGTTCAACAAAAACACCAAACATTAACAATGATGGAAAAATACGAATTATTAAAATTTCTAATTTACCACAGAAAATGCCGTGTAAACACAGTATAGTTAAAATAATATTAAAAGATTTTACTCATATCACTCTTACTTTTTCTAGTACCTACATTACGTGAAAATTTATCGGCGTTGTATGCTGAATTTAAAAAATCTGGACGATTAGTTACAATTAAAATTGATGGTGATCCAGATAAACGTTATGCGCTGATCACTTTTCGAAAGTAAGTTCAATGCGATATTAAGATATCAAATATATATTTCTTTTTTGCTTAAATAGAAATGAAGATATGGAAAAAGCGTTATCACATTCACAAAACAAACTTATTGGAAATATTCGTATTCGTGCTGAATCGTATGATCCGTTGGCTGGTATGTAAAACGTTATATCAGCAAAAAAATGACTGAAAAACATTTTTTTAATTTTCATACTAAAGTTAAAGAAGGGCATCATCGCCACGTACATGCGTCAAGGTTAGAGTATTCGGTAGCATGAATAATGGATAGAAAAGAAAAGAAACCAATCATTTTTTTTGCAAATATTTTTCGTTGCTTACTACATTTTGTTTAATAGAACAACTTTTGATAGATATTACGATTTACATACGAGATTCATTTCGCTACATGAACAACTGAGTATTTGATGCTGATAAATGTTTTTGTTTAGATAATGAAGATTATGATACGGTTAAACGAGGCTGTACTAGTGAAACGGATGTCGATGAGTACTCAGCCAAAGCCACTAGAACGCTTTATATTGGAAATTTGGAAACAGATATATCATATAATGATTTAAGAGAAACATTTTCAAAATTCGGTGATATAGTTGTAAGTTAAAAAGTTCACTTTTATCAGCAGATTAAAATGTTTTTGTTTGTTTTGTTTACAGGAAGTAGAAATAAAACGTCAACAACAATCTCAACATCCATTGACATTTGCTTTTGTACAGTATGCTAATATTAAAAGCGTTGTCAAGGCAATGAAAGCCATGGATTCAAAATTGTTACGTGATCATCCTATTAAAGTATTTAAATCAATTTTTCTCTATTTCTGTTTAACAAGGAGCTTCACTTTTTTATGCTTAGTTGGGCTTTGGTAAATCTCAACCGACTAATGTTTTGTGGCTCGATGAACTTCCATTAAATGTTACGGATCTTATTATTCGAACGTTTGTTATTCGAACAGGTAGGAATAACTAATGCTAATATATATACTGTAAGAACTGTATCTTTTTTGTTTTCATTAAATAGCTGCTGTACAAAGTGATCAGGTACTAGACATTTATGTTGACAATCGTAATAAAGGACAAGCACAAGGATTAGTGTATTTTACCGATAGTAGAGTAGCACAAGAAGTTATTAACCATATTAGAGGAAAAAAATTAGAGAATAGACGAGTACAGGTAAACTATTTTGATTTAGGTGAGTTCGTTTTATTATTCTTTGTCTGTTCTTTTTTAGGTCGATTATGCCAGTAAAGTATTTATAACACGATTTTCTGATGTTATTGAAGAAGCAAGCACGAAAAAGAAGTAAGTCATTTTACATTTTATTCTAGAATATCATTCATCACTTTAGTTGTATGTTTTAGTTTTGTACCCTATACACCGGAAGCATTATATTTATCAGAAACACGACCAGGGTGTGTATCTATCAGTTTCTTCTGTATTTATGTAATATTACTTTGTTGTGCCTTGTTATATTTCTAGAGCAAAACGCAGTGGAATTCGTGATCCATTGGAATTGTCATCGTAAGTTATCGCGTAGATGTTTCTCTAAATAGCTGTACTTATTTGTTCTCTGCATTTAGATTTGATAATACTCGAGAAAGATGGCCGTTAGCTTATAAAGAACCATTATCTTATAATCGTACACACAAGTCAGATATTCGCCATCCATCAGATCGGTACGTTTAAAAATGAAAATTTAATTTAGATTATATTATATTCTGATTCTTGTAATGTGCTGTAGACGTCATTCAAAAGATTATACAAAAACACATCATCGTGATTCAACTCCCAATAGTGTCACAACCACAACGACAAGTATTATCTTATTTTTTGCTGAGAAAATAATGTTAAGCTAATAAATCTTTTATTGTAGGTAACAGTGATATTGTACCAGCTAATAATAGTAATACTTTGTCCAACATCATTTCTCCAGTATCATCTGGACCACCAGCAGTTACAGTCAATCATCGGCGGCGTCTTTCGACATCATCTAAAGATTGTGGTATGTTTACTTCTCGCATAGTTTATTCATTGATAAAATAAAATTTGTTGAGTAAAAGCTGCTGGTAGAATATATAACGTTAGAACTCTAATGTTTTATTATTTTTCTTCTAGTTTCAAATATGTTTGTCACATCGACTTCCACAGCATCGACATCAGGCAAATCAAATCATACGCGTCATTCAGGTTCATCCAGTAGTCAAAGTTCCAGTTCAGATCGTGGCGAACGTAATAATTCACGACAGAAACATACAGCTAAATTATCTACAGTAAACAATAATAATGCATCATCGTCGTCCACGTTAGTGGCTAAAAAGAAAAAGGCAATCGATAGTGCATCGTCTCATCGAAAACCAAAGTCGTCAAAAGATAAAAGCGATAGAACTACTAAACATGCACGTCATAATAATCATCATCGTATACAACAACAACCAGCGCATAATAGCTCTACAGTCCAAACGGTAACAGCGTCAACAAACATAATTTCTACGCCAACGACTGTAACGTCTACAAATTGTCAACGACTGTCGCAGGAACAAACTGTGAAAAATATATCGGTTTCGTGTATTTCTCCAACAACAACTGCCACTGTTACTTCAAGTAGCTCAAATCCGTCTGAGATAAAAATTTCCACTTTGTCTTCTTGTTCGATGACTGCTGTTACTATTACTGAACCGATAATTTCTGTTACAACGACATCACCAATTGCAACATCAATTGTCAACTCCCCTACTCTAAAACAAGAACAGCCACCAAATAATAAATCTGCTGAACTACCATCAACTACTTCTGTCTCATCCTCATCAATGATTGAACTACCAAGTGTTAAACCATCATCGCCAAAACTTTTAAGAAAAGATCCACAATTAGTATTTGATTGGTTAATGCAGAATCATCATAATAATAATAACGGTGTTATTGATAATGGCGAAGACGAAGATATTTTACTGGGAAACGAAACTGAAACAATGGACAAAATGGATGTTTTAAATACAAACAAGACACCAACGAGTTCAAATTCAATTAAAATTAATGATACACAACGACATGTTGATGTTGTGAAAAATGTTAAAAGTAAGTGACAGAAACAATTGGATAACAGTAATTCTTCCCTACTTAGAAAAGATTTATTGATGATTACATTTACATTGGTTCTAGTTTAAAATAGTTTTTTCTTTTTTTTCCTCAGATTTGAAAGAAGAAAAGTTACCTGCTACGCCTAGTACTACTTCAGCTTATCGATTACAACCAATTCGTAAACGTGAAGATCAATCTGACTTGATAGCAAATGTATCTCCATTGTACGATATTTCGTCAACTCAGTTACCAACATCTAGCGAAATTTTGAACGAAAAAAAGACCGATGATTTATTAGCTTTATCGTCGATTCATGCATCAAATAATAGTTCTGGTACTGTCGAGGATGACACAAATAGCAATCATGTCACACAAAATCCTACTCGCCGTCTGCCTCCAACGGTCCAGTCGAATAAAATATCACATATGTTCACTAATAGTGCGACGCCGAAGGACATTCCATTAGAACCTCTGTACAATTACGATTTAGTTGATATACGTTTACAGTCATCGCATAATACCACAACAATTGTAGATAATTTACGTTTACCGTTTCCTCAATTTGCGTTTGATCTTGTTAAATCGATGCCAACATCGAATGTACTCGTTGTCTTGAATCCAAAAGCGCATTTAAAGCATTCAACATTGGGTGTAAGTAGTAATGGAAATGCATCACTTACTGGGAATCAGCAGTCTGAGAAAGTAAATGATTCTTCAACAACTGATTCATCGATTACTACTACTAATAATAATAACGATTACATGCATGAAGCAACAATACCAGCGTCCACGCCTCACATCGATTTATCTCATCTAGCAACATTTCGAAGTGACACCGGTGATGATGATTTGCCAACAAATCGTATACCATTAGATGAACGAATTCGACTATTAGATAAACAAATTTACGAAATAAATCATAAATCAAGCACTACTACAACATCACCAACACGACCAATTATTTTATCGTCTATTAGCACGTCGAAAACACAAATATCTACAGTGAACAGTACCAAAACCGTTTTTCCATCATCGTCATCCGCATCATCAATATCATCCTCACTATCTTTATCTCCAAGTATACGTTCAACTATCGAACAACAAAAACTGCTATCACTAAAACGGAGCTTACCAACAAGCGCTGGTGTTAGTCAATCAAGCTCTTCAGCAGCCATAAGTGCATCAGTCAAAAGGTTAGTATTGTCAATGGTTCCAGTTTCAAGATTCATACAATTAAGTACATACGGAGACATGAAAGTCTGAGACCTTATCTATGTTGAAATGTTGGATTATAGTCAGAAATTTACTATTTGAATTCATTGCTACTCTTGCACAGATTATAGCGAATGTTTCAAAGATTTCCAACACTTGTATCCCTTGATTCTTCATGGTCAACCACACGTCTGTCAGGAGCTTTTCCAATAGTACATTAACAAAAAGTGTAAATCAACATTGGCAAGATTTAAAGAAGCATGGAATGAAAAAATGATCAATCTCTGAAACATTCTCTGAAAAGAAGAATTATTTGAATGGAAGTCTGCCAGCTGGTTATTTAATATCTGAGCGTCATATATAATCTAGATTGAATTTCTTCAACGAGTCAATAAATTTCATTTGTTGGCTACTAATGATCACTGAAGTACAATAGTTTTACGATCGAGTGTCACTTTTAGGACGTGAAATTCACTTCGAAAAAAATTCATAACTGTAATTGATAGATTTAAGTTTCAAAAGAGCATGTATTTAAGATACAAATAATTCTCTACAACAGATGATATTTCAAGTGTAGTTGTCATTTTCGCTCAGAGTTATAGTAAAGTCTACTGGAAACTGGCTAGAACAGAGTGAGTATGCATACCATGGTTGCACTTTGATAATGGTACTATTACTATTTTTACGGTATATATTTTTCTATGTTTAGTTTAAGTGAGTTGGTGTCTTCATTATCCTCGTCATCGTCAGCTTCACAAACACTATCACAGTGCATTCAAGCAGTACGATCCGCACCATCAACGCCAGCATTAAATACATCAACGTTTAATTCATTTCCAACCAAAGCGCTACCGTACTCATATTCGACACAACATCGAAATGGTATTTCTACTCTCGTACCAATTTCTTCAGCCATCACAGCGACATCCACATTACCATTTCCAGTCATACCATCGCTATTAAATCCATCAAATATTTACCCGCCACATATAAATATAAATAAACCTTCAGATCAACTAACAGCATCATCGGGTACGTCATTTATGTCATCCATACAAGATATACTTCAACGCAATTCTATTGTATCCATCCCGTCTATTCTCAATCTCCCTTCTTCATCATCCACGATCACTTCTGTAGCTCCGTCTTTATCACTGAATACTATATCTGGTTTAGCACATCGTACTCTGGCTCATCGTTCAGTTTCAAATTCATTATTGACAATAACAACGACAAATACAACAGCTATCTCAACGACATTTTCAAAATCGCTTCTATCCATACCTCAACAAACATCAACATTTTCTACTGGAGGAAATGTGAATCGACAAATATCTGAAATATCGAACGAATCTATTACTTCCGCACCGAATAATGATTTCGATGGAGTAAATAATAACGATTCGACATCAGTTATTGAACCTAGCACATCTTCAGCTAAAATAATTGAACGTCTTGGTCCCTCGGCACGTGTAAAGCGAAAACAACCTCCACAACAGCCGACACTTCAAATAATTGATTCAACTCAAACCAGTTCTATATCAGACACAGTTCATCCACATTTGCAACAACAACTTTCAGTTAGCAGTAATTCGTCACAGGGTTTAAAATCAATATTAAAACAACGATTTGTTCCATCATCACCTATTGTTACATCGCCAATAAGCGATCGTAAATCGTCTACAACGTATGTATCGCCGTTGTCATCAACTGCAACTTCCACTACAGATAATAATAACTCATTTAATCGTCAACCACTATCTCGTAGTCAAACACCAGCTACACCTATTGTCACAACAAATCCTTTAGCATCACTCGCAACGGTTGATATATCGAAAAATGATACAAAACCAAAGAAAATAGTTCAACAAACCGTAAAGAAACATTCTGAAAACGATAATGATAATGAATCGTTGAAATCATTTACAAATGATATTGATGAACGTATTAAAACAGAAAATACAAATGATTCGTCTTGGCGAACACCACCCGCTACAACAAAACAACGTGTTGTGTCATCTTCATCATCTGGTACTACGACGACTGTTTCGAATGTTGATAACACGAAAAAACCATCACCATCTGTTATTACGAATAAATCAACATCAACGTTGGATATTAAAAAACAAACACTTGAAAAAATACCAAAAAAAAGTTCATCTATCGATCAATCAAAGCAAATCAAAACGGTCGGAACATCAAAACCGGTTGGTGGTACTATCAATAAAAAATTACATAGTGACTCAGTCTCAAGTGAGAATAATAGTAACAGTGTAGATGGTTCAAAATTATTGACTAAACCCAAAACAACTGTACCAAATAAGCAACCTTCGACTAAAATATCAACTACAACACCGTTGCTAAAGAAATTAATTCCACAATTAACAATTGAACGTATTGATGCTAAGTCCTTAAAAAATGTGTTTGATATCAAACAACATCCAAAACTACATATCACCACCACGACAACATCAACTTCATCGCTGAAAACAAATCATCATAAAAGAACAAAATCTCATCAGATGTCAAGTGATGAAAGAGAAGAAGAACAGAGACAGGATTTTAAAAAAAAATCAACAATCAATAATCCAATTGAAAAACGTAAATATAATAAGAAAAAATTTCAGAAAAAATTATTAAAATATACCAGCGAAAAGAAAGAAAAGCGAAAACAACAACAAGAAGTTATTAAATCAAAGAAAAAAAATTCTACGAAAAAATCATACAATAATATAATCATACAATGTTCATCAAGTGATAATGACAATAATGATGATAATGATAATGATAATGATTTAGATGAGCAGCGTATAAAATGTGAGAGTGATGAGGAACAACGGACATCGCAATCACAAGGTCACGAGGAACAAGCTGAAGATGAAAAGGATGGCGATGTGAAACAACGTTCAATATCGACAAAAAATGTATTATTAGAACAAAAAGGAGATGAGGAAGAACAACAGAGTTTTTATGAGGCAGAAAGTTCAGATCAAGAAGAAATGAAAAATGATATAAATAATGATGATGAAACAGACAAAAAGAACAGCAACGATTCAGAAAGCAGTAACGGTGAAGATAAGAGGCATAAACGACATAAAACAGGTATGAATTTTCATAGAGGCAAAATCTAGATTATTTTAAACTTGTTTAAAATAAACTTATCTATGTTACTGTTCGGAAAAATATCATTCCTATTCTATTATTGTTTTCTTTTTATAGGATTAACACGCTCCAAGCTTTTACAAAAACGACAGCGTACAAAAC
Organism: Didymodactylos carnosus; assembly: GCA_905250885.1. Classification (NCBI taxonomy): domain Eukaryota; kingdom Metazoa; phylum Rotifera; class Eurotatoria; order Philodinida; family Philodinidae; genus Didymodactylos; species Didymodactylos carnosus. The sequence continues at coordinate 13,896 of CAJNOQ010001628.1, read as the reverse complement.
AGAAGTTGAAAAATCTTCATAAAGTACGTAAACACACTCAGTATTTCATCCACCATCTTTTCATATGTCGTGTCATTTCTTTATTTTAGTCGACTGCATCAAACGAGTTACGTGGTCCAGATTTCAATCCATTAACACAAGATGTCAGTATGTACGATCGAATTAAAAAACGTGCTCGAAGTGACCTATCGGAAGGTCATCATCACAGAAAAACTCATCATCACCGTCATAGGTATGCAGAATTATTGCATATGGATGTATAAATATGAACTAACAGCGTTTCTATTTGCTAGGTCAAGATCAACAACAAGTCAACCAAATTCAAGCGAAAATGATAATACATCAATCAGTGAGACTGATGATCAATCACAATCGTCATCGAAACGGGCAATGAAACATAAACGAGATGTAAGTTATAGAGAAGAAAAGCTTTTGATATTTTGCTGTATTTGGAAGAGACCATTGAATTAGCTGTTATGTTATAACGTATCTTAGTTCATAGTACCAAGATGGAATAGTTTAAATTTTTACGTCTTTTCTGCACTCTCATAAGAATGTTTCTTGTTTATTTTTAGTATCTATCCACGACAGTATCAGAATTATCCGATTCTGAATTATCTGATAGATCAATACCTAATTTCTCTAACGAACGAGAACACCATTCAAAATCATTAAATAATAAACAAAATTTTACATTTGATGATAATGTATTTGATGCTGAAGAAAGTAACGATGATACGAAAGTGAATCGAAAAAAATTGGATGATCAGAAAAAGACTATTAAACATACACAACCGCTATTAATACCACCACAAAAATCAACTACGCCAGCAACGCTGAAAAACAACGTGATTAAAGATCAAGCAAAAAAGAATGTGATCGAAAACAAGTCATCATCATCTTTATCAAAACCTGTGGAAAAAAAGAAACAATCATTGTTAAATGTACAACAAATCAATGAGAAGAAAGTGAATGTACCTACTAAAGCAAGAAAAGTATCGGAAGATGTGGAAAAAAAATCAACTTTAAGTTTAACAAAAAACAAGTTAAACATTAATTCTTCTAACAACAACGAAAAAGTTATTCCTAAACAACAGTTAATCGTCGGTGCTCAAGTCTCACGATCTACTGATGAGAAAAAATCTATAAAGACGAATGATCAGCCGTCAAACAAAGTATTAGAAACAGATGTATCGAAAAAGAAACTATCTGTACAACAGTCATTGTCATCATCAAATAAATTAATTCAATCACAATCGCAACAAAAATTAACATCATCCACAATACAATCTTCTACAACAAAAGTAACGACTACCGGCGGACAAAAGCGTTCTTCAACAGATGATCTATCAGGATTAGCGTCTCCGGTTGAAGCTAAGAAAATAAAATTGAATGAGAATATAATTAAAAGTAATAGACAAAATTCCAATAGCAGTGTTGGTTCAAACAAAACAAAAGAAACATCGGTGAATAAAGTTAAATCCTCTGCATCTGTTGATTCGGATAAGAAAACACCAAAGTCTAATATCACAGAAACTATTCAATCACCTTTAATAATGGAAGACAGTAAACATACAGTAGAAACATCTTCGATAGCTGTTTCCGAACCAACTATTGATATACCTAGTGTGAAAGAAAATGTCGATGATGTCTCAGATACTTCGACAAGTGATAGTACGAATAAATTTGGTATTGTATTTACCAGTCATCATCAAACACATACATCACAGATTTCACAACTCTCTTCTCATCGTTCACAATCGATTGATCACGTCAGTAGTAATGATACATCGAAAAATGATGAAGATGTTGAAAGTAATGAACAAAATAATAGTAGTAAGTTACTTACACGTGAACAAGCAGAAGATATCGAATTTGCACTCAACAAGGAAACGCCGTTAGATATACCGTTAACAACACATCAACCACAATCCACTGCAGCTATTAAACACGAACTATTGACGCCATCTTCTTTATCTGTACCAATAATAAAGTCAACAGCAACTCAACTATTGAATGACGATGATACATTAAATCCTGAAACAATGCAATTAAGTGATTTATTATTAGGTAGAAGAGATGATAGTACAAGTACAAAAACTAAACACAACAATGGCAAGAAGAATACAAGTCAACAGCTATCAACTAAAAAACAACAAATAAGAACGGCTACCAGTAGTAGTACTATTAGTATCATTACTGCACAGGTATCGACTAATAATGATGAAGCAGTAATCATACCGTCACCTGCGCCGTCTCAATTAGAAACTACTATATTAAAGCACTTATCAATCGAAAATACAGAATTAAATGATAATCTATTAAATCGTCGTTTATCGGGTCAAATTACTACTACGAATATTTTGAGTAACGATACATCATCGAACGATAGTCTAAAACGTGTAATTTCTATATCGTCAAGCGGACCAACATCTCCAAATAGTATTAATAACAAACGTTTTTGTACTGATAGCGATCATGTTCTTAGTGATAATAAAGAAATCAAATCGGAACTACTAGAAGAACAAACACAACAGGAGTCAGATAGTTCGAAAGGGTTGGTATCATCTGATATTCCTTCACCCCAGAAGCAAGAAAATATCGAGATGGATACATCAACAAGAGACGTGCCAGATACGAATGAAAAGGATGGAGTACCAACAAAATTATTATTGAGCGAATATAAGAATGCAAATCAACAGATGGAAAATTATTCAATAAAAATTGCAGAGTAAGTGTTCATTTTTCTCTTTTAATAATAATAATAAATAAAACATTCTTAAAGTCCAAACTTTTGTCTATGTTCTATTTTTGAATAATTTAGGAATAATCAATCTGAACCACCTCCAGCATCACCTCCAGCACCACCTCCAGCATCACCACCAGTATCACCACTAGCATCACCACCAGCATCACCACCAGCATCACCACCAGCATCACCACCAGCATCACCATTACCATCACCGCCACCACAAAATAATGAACAATTACAACCAGATTCTAAAAAGGACGATGAAAAACAAACGATGGATACTGAAGCAACTTCTAATCAAGAAACATTCACGGCCATTAGTTCAATAATGTCATCGACGACAAAAACAAGTTTAAATAGTGAAACAGAAAATACGGTTCAGGCATTATCATTTTCTTCACTTCAATGTGCTATATCATCAAGACGTCATAGCTTAGAAGCACCGCCACTCAATTTAACATCCACAGCGCCTCTAACGTCTCTAATCGTAACAAAAACTGCTGTAGAAGAAACAAAAATCACTAATCATACTGTGACTGAAACTGTGAATGTTCAACCGTCAACAACATCATCGAGTATGAATGAAAGCGTTGAAGAAACGTTGAATGCGGTTAATAGTTTGTTAATGTTAAATAATCGACCAGATATACCAGCAGTCGTGAACAATGAACATCATAAAACGGAAGTAAATTCTAAAATTATCAGTCAAACAGTGGCCACAACTCCAACAATCAGTAAGCCTGTTTATAATTTTGTTGCCTCGTTACCTAGTCCATCAATAAATCGTTCAGCGAATCCTGATTTGATGACACTCGTATCGAATATTGTTGGCTCTACTACCACTTCATCATCAGTACCAATAATCGAAAAACATCAACGTTCTCATATTGAAGAAGTTATTGACGATGTAGCTAAAGGTCACACATCTTCCTCCTCGATTCAGGAAGCAACATCTTCTGCTACTATGTCGATTATTGATCATTCATTTCCATTTTCTACAGTTGACTCACTTTCGCGGTATCATCAAAAAGATCAGACAATAAAACCGTTTCGTGAATTACCATTACTAACGATGAAAACTCCGTGTCCAACAACATTACCATCTGGTAACAACGATTTTTCTTGTACAAATATTTTCAGTAATAATACTAATAATAATAATGCTATCGTAAATAATAATCTTTTATCGGCGGAAATATCTCGTTCATCTACGTCTCCATCAACAACAACCACGACTGTTCCACTACTAGCAAGACCATCAGTATCAAATACTCCAACACGGCAAACGGCTTCTTCATCACCTTCAAACAAAAACAGTGAACAACAACATTTATTAAATGCTGCCGCTCAGCTATTTCCTCACATATTGACGCCCGATGAGACATTTTCACAAAATTTTCCATTTCCATTTCTATCCACATCTTCATCATCGAACATTATTCAAAATCAACCACCGAATATCGTTACAGCAACACTTTCTACACATCCATCATTAGTAGCCAATAATATTAATAATAAAGCTCAGTCATCGTTGAGTAACGTAGTATTGTCAAATCCATTTACCAATATGATTTTATCTTCTGAAAATCCAGCTAATGCAACTAATAAACTAACGCTGACAAATGATACTCAAAAAACTTCACCATCCACTGCTAGCTATCATCATTCCAATTTACATATGAATAATGATATTCCATCGATAAAAACACAAAAATCGAGCACAGCAGAAAGGTAAGAATCAGCACGATTTATTTTCGAATACATTTATTTTTTAGACTTTTTATGTGTAGGGATTTATTGACGATACCAACTACTCCAATCATACCAAGTCGATCAACACCGATTCAGCAGACTGTGGCTGTTCCTATTGCATTATCTATTCCAGCCAATACACAGCAACAAACATCATCACTTATCACTCAATCAGATTCGCAGGATAAAACAGGGGGAAATGTGAGACAACAAACATCGCCCATGCAACAATTTCTAGCACAAGGTATGCTAAACCAAAGTGTCAAAAGTTCTACATATTTTGGCTTCGACTAAGTCATCTTGAATGAAGAGTAATGCTTTTTTTGTTATATTTTGTTTCTTCTTTTTTAGATTCAGTTGTACCATTTCGATCTGTGTACGATGCATCAGAATTGTACAATGCACAAGCTCTTTATCCACCAAATTTTGCTTATGCTGCAGCGGCCGCTAATATGTTAACTGCCATTGGAGTTAATCCAAATGGTTATCCTGATAATTTTATTTATGTTGATCCTACTCGACCCGATTCACATCCATTACCTATTCAACAATTATTTCAACAAACATCAAATTCTCCAAATAATCTTGGTAATAATAATTCAAATAATAGTGTTAGCTATATGCCCGGTTATGGTGTTGTTAATTTTCGTCAACCATTACCACAATCACCTCCGCAACATGTTAGTGATACATTTTCATCTTCACGTGATCCCTATAATGTTACATGGCAAGGAAATTTAATATTAAAAAATGATCAAGCTTATGTCAAAACAATTCTTGTTGCTGGTAGTCCACAAATAGCACGTGCATCAATGAATTTTTGGAATACTGATTCACAGATACCATCTAATCAGCAACAATCATCAACAGCCACCCATAATCTTCGTATATCACAGCGTATGCGTTTAGAACAAGCTCAATTAGAAGGTGTTCAAAAACGAATGCAAATGGAAAATGATCATTGTATATTAATAGCAATGCCAAATGGTTCAACACCACAAGAATATCAACAACAACAGTCAAATTTAAAAAATGGAGTCATCAAATATTTTGAAGAGAAAAAAGCTGCAGGCATTGTCAATGTTCTCTTACCAGGTGCTTCACAAGCTGCTTATGTCGTACATATTTTTCCACCATGTCCATTTGCATCGGAAATATTAAAAAATCGTGCACCAGATACTTATCGTTGCGTCGTACAAAATCGAACAGATCAATGTTATTTACTTATTGTTATAACGACTGTTCAATGAAATAAATGTCCTATGTTCTGTATAGTCTTTTTACCATTCATATGCTAATAAAACTTTGTTCAATGTGGTTAATTCTTTCTTTATATAGCTATGTGTAACATATTTTTCGGTCTTTTTTATTTATCTGCATGCATAGCCAGTATTCTATGTGTAATGATGCACTTTAACACATCGTCCCTCTTCTTTTTGTAACCTGATAACTGTTTATTCTTTTTTTTTTTAAATAACGTTTTTTCCTCGGTCGGCACCTTTCTTCATCGTTGTTATTATCGGTTCATTTTTTTCATACAGACAAATTTTAATGCTTGTAAGACTATTAAATTTAAATATAAACAAGATATTTTGAATTGTGCGTAAATTATTTTTATTTTTTGTTTTGCTTTATGCTGATTGCTTGCGTCAAATGCAGCAATATGAATAAGAACCAGTTTTTTTTTGTTTTGTTTTTTGAAAATTTGTTCTCTTTCTTTTTTCTTTTGTTGTTAGTCGATGTTTAATGAAATTTTTGTTCATTTTTTCTTTCTTGATTCTCTCGTTTTGTCGTTGTTTTGAGAAAAAAATATTTGACGCTGTTGGTTTTTTTTGACACTTTCTAAATATGTAGTTTATATTTAAAAAACAATAACAAATTTCGACAAGTCAGCATACGCCGAGGATAAAATAACGTATTAAGTAACATATGTATTCAGGTTTCAATATAAAATGTCGAAATATCAAAGAAGATCATGCAAGATTTCAATCTTTTTTTGGAAAAAGATAATCGGGAAGATTCTTTTATAAAAATGAATTTTATTTTAGTATTCGAAGAGAATGTAAATGTCAGTTGCACTAAAAAAGAATGATTATTTATTATTAGATAAATACTATCTTCTTTTATATCACATATGAAGCACATTTATAAAGAAAACAACAAAAATATAAAAAATCCAGAACCCGTCTGAAAAAAGAAATAAATTAAAAATTGTTATTTACTAATAAAATCCCGATATTTTTCCTAAATAAGAACCCCACGAATTTCCTCCTCCGTTTTGTTGTTGTTCCTGCGGTTGTTGCTGTTGATTTGGTTCAGTATTTTCCTCTAGGAAACGATTACTGTGTGCTACTTGTACAAGTTTTTGTTGCTCATCCGGACTTAATTTTAACATTGTCACAAGAACAGGAATCAATTGTAAACGTTCGTGAGTTGATCGTAATATAAAAAATTTCAAAATAACATTTTTTAAATATTCTAAATTTGAAATTGAATCAGCTCGTTCCATATTTCGTTCTAATCGTCGAATTTCATCTTTTAATAGATTAACTTGTTCTTCTAGACGAACATTATTTAATTCAGAATCATTTAATAATTCTGTTATATTTATTAAACGTAAACGACATTTTTCATATTCTTGATTGATATGTTGTAATTCCATTTCAACATCTTCAAATAAAATATGTTTGGGTTTTTCACTAGTTGACGATAATGCTGTGACAGTCGAAGATGAGCCATTTGTGATATTAGCAGAATCACCATTGCCAAATAAAACATTTTCTAACGTTTTAGCAGCTATTGTAGACGAATTTTCACTATTAGTCGTTTGTAAAAGTTCTTTATCAATACCCTAAATGAATAGAACAGTTGAATGACAATCTGTTGTTGTTGTTGTTTTTTATCAAATTTGAATTTGATACTTAAAATATAGAGGATAAGCTAATGATAAATTTATTTTACCTCTCCTTGTTGCCGTTCTGTATTATGAACAAACCAATTAGTATCATCTCTAATATCGTTATTACTACCAATAGTTATTGTTTCAACCGATGAATGACTGTTGATTTCATTAATATTATTATCTAGTCGTGATGTTGTATAATCAAGTCGACTTTTTAGTACTTCAATTTCGGATCGTGATGAATTTAATTGACTTTGTACTAGTCCCAAAGCGCGTTCATGATCACTTTGTATTGATGCTATTTGTTCCTGAAATAAGATAGATATACACATAGCTCAACCCAAAAAAGCTTCACATTTCTATCCATTAACATACTTTAAATGCTACTGATAACATTTCATTTTGTGTTGAAACATTTTTTATCATATCTAAATTTTCATTTGTATGTTGTAAACATTCATTTTCTAATTTTTGTATTTGAGTTTTTAATTCTTGTTCACGTTTTTTAAAATCATTAACAATTTTTGTTTGACGATTAATTAAACGATCTTGTTCTTTTTGTAATGCATCATTTTCATTCATCATTGCTTTTAATTTTTCACTAAAAAAAAACAGACAGTATATAATTAAAGAAACAATAAATAGTTTCTAGATGGACGTACTTTGTATCTTTCAGTGCAACTTTTAATTTTTCAATAGTTTCTTCTAAATCATGAATTTCAGTTTGTCTCTCCGGTGTCAAACGATTTTCATGTTGTATGAGAAGTTGTTGTTGTTGCTGTTGTTGTTGCTGCTGTTTTAAAACACTTTGAGCTCGAATCTAAAAGTAACGGTGAGCTAAAAACCCTTTGAAAAAAGAACCATCATTTCTTTGACACACTGATTTTTTTTTCTAAGAATTGCGCTAAACAAAACGCAATAGATGATGTTTTCTTATTCATTAAATTCTTACTTTATAACTGTTAAATTCATCCTGTAATGTATCATAATCTTGTTTGGCAATATCTAAATCGTGTGTTAATATTTTTAAATTTTGTTCTAATGTGCTAATTATACGTTGACTATTGTCTGTGTTATTATTTATTCTATCTAATGAGAAAAGATAGATCACAATTATATATAAATATAATGATAATGAGATGTATGTACCTAATAATTGTTGCTTTTCTCGTACTAATTCATTGATATACAGTCTATTGTTATCTAACTCAAGTTGATTTGTATCCAGTAACGTTCGAACATTTCCCTCATTATTTATTCGTTCCATCTCTAAATCTTTTGCATTTTGTAATTCTTTTTTAGCTTCATCCAATAATGTTTTAAATTTATTTGCTCGTTCTTCTGTTTGGGTTTTTTGTTGTTCTAGATTATCAACTTAAATCAAAAATAAGTCGATAATGAATCATTCCAAGAAACAGCATGCTCATTTCATGTAACATGCTCAAAAACATGATTTTGATACTTTTGCCACTATTTTTCGTGTCTTTATACGCTCTTACAGCTTGCGATTGCTTCATCTTGTGAAGAAAAATGTATTTAACAAGCGTTAGAACTTTTAGTTAAGGAAATATTGTGAAGATGTTCAACACTATTTTTATAGAATTTTCGTTTTTTTTGAACAAGGTATGTTTCTGTTTTGTTAAGACATATTTATAACCGAGAGTTTTAGAGAGGTCTGACACGTCTCAGCTTATTAAGCACACCTTTCATCATAAAATGAGCTAGCTCATCGCAAGGTTCAGGCACGTATCAGCTTGAGAGATATAAAAGACAAGTATATAGTGGGAAAAGTGCCAGAATGACGTTTTTGAGAGAGTTACGTGAAACAACCGAATATTATATTTACTTTCAATTTTAAGACAGTTATATTTATCATTATGAACATTCAATTCTTCGTGTAGATCACTAAGTTCTTTATCTTTCTTTTGCGCTTCCTCTTTCAAATATTTAATGGTTTTTTCATAATCGGCTAATTCTAAATCAATTAAACTTTGCTTTGGTTGTTGGTTTTTATCTTGTAGCTCTTTTTTTAATCGTGTTAATAATACTTTCATTTTATTAAGTTTTTCTTTCAATTCTTGAATACTTTCTCCATTTGAAACTTCTGCTGGTGGTGGTGGTGATGTGGTCACTTCTCTCAATTTTTTTGTCAAACTTTCTACTGTTTCTTCTAGAGTCAATTTTTCATTGGTGATTTGTTCAATATTTTGACGATATTCTTTTTCCATTGTTAAGCGATTTTCTTCCAATTTTTTTGTCAAACTTTCTACTGTTTTTTCTAGAGTCAATTTTTCATTGGTGATTTGTTCAATATTTTGACGATATTCTTTTTCCATTGTTAAGCGATTTTCTTCCAATTTTTTTGTCAAACTTTCTACTGTTTTTTCTAGAGTCAATTTTTCATTGGTGATTTGTTCAATATTTTGACGATATTCTTTTTCC
>CAJNOQ010001627.1:0-29830 GCA_905250885.1 Didymodactylos carnosus | reverse complement strand
TTGAAATCAGGAATACGAGCTACCATTTGATCAGATACGTTTTTTAAACAATTATTAATAACATCTTGCGTACTTTCATTAGTATTAACGGCACGAGAGCGTACTTTATCTTCGAATGATCGCACTTCGTAGGATACGGCACTTGCAGGATGATTATAGTTGAAACCTTCAAGTAGAATGGTTATGTGTGTTGTCGACATCTGTACGATTTCTTCCTTCACATTTTATTGTTCGACAATGCTCACATTTCTCATAATAAAAATTCAACACAATTTCAGCAGAATTAATAACAACAATACGACACACTATGTTTTTGCAATTTGATTCTAGATCTGGTGATAATCGTTTGAACATATTTTCGTCTATTGATCAATTGAAAATATTAAGGGATACTGAAGAAATATTCATCAACAGAACATGGTATGTATAATATTTTAATGCTGATTTATTGTCACAAAAAGTTTATGATATTTGCCTTTTCTTAGGTTACACTAATCATATTTTATCAGTTATATACTATGTACGCATTTATCGAAATAATGTGTTCCTGTTAGTTTTTGCATTACTTTCGGACAAACATCAGCGAACATATGAAAGACTAACAAACTAGTTCATTTATGTCCTTTATGGAATCCCAAGTCGATTATGACAGATTTCGAAAAAGTTGCTATTAATACCTTTCACGGAAGTTTTGTTCATCTCTCTGGATTTTTATCAAAACTTTGCAAAAAGAAGAAAATTATATTCATTGTCAGATGGTGAAGATTAATGCAGGCCAATGTTCCAATCCAACTAAAAAGTATATGAATTATGATAAACGTCTAAAGCAATTACTGTTTGCTCTTCATTGAACAATTCTTAAACAATCAGAAGAACTTGCTAGAAACTTGTAATTGTACTCATTTTTCAATGTACCTTTTCTTCAAATGTTTTGTTGGTTGTATTGTTAACATCTGTCTGAATTCTTCCTTCTTTTTATTTATTAATTATAAAACTCCCTTGATAATTAATATTAAGCATGCAGCAAATTCTACCGTGTGACTTTAATTGTGGTGGAGTCCAGTTGTCTACGATCAATTGTCGCTTTTCCGTTTATGGTTATTGTTATGTTGTTTTTTTGTCTAGATACTAATGTACTGTGAAAGAGAAAATTTTTTCTCGTGATACAGATGATTTTTCTCTGATTCATTTTTTTCTTTTTTGTTAAGATTGTATCATCAAGGAGAAAAACTTGAACATTATATTGTAATCAATTTTATTACTTTTATAAATGAGAAAAAAAAAAAGTTACTTAACATTTTAATGTTAAGAGAGTTGCTTCTAAATAGATATTTAATCGTATAACTTCTTTTCCTCTTTTTTTTTCCCGAAAAAAGAAATATAATTCAAGAAGTTTTTTTTTTCATAGTTTTGTTTACATGCATCAAAAAATTGATGTTTCTTCTTCATTTCTATTTCTCTTTGTCTTTTAATCTTTTTTCTTTTAAAGTTTTGTTTGTTCTATTGTACTAATATTCATTTGTTTCATAAGTAAAATAGACATATAGAATATATTTGTATGTGTGTGTCAATCATTTTCATCTTATGTCACTAATGTCATTTTCAAAAAAAAAAAAAAGAAAAGAATGACTTTTTTCTTCTTGATCTATAATCTTATTGCTTTAAATTAAGCATATTATACAGAGTTCATTCGAGACATTTATTTTCAAATCAATAGATTAATTAAGAACTTGAAGGGCTTATAACAAACTCATCGAAAATACAGTTTTTCTCTTTAAATGTTTCAAAATCTAATGCAGAATAAAAATGATTCTAAATCGATTAATAATAACTAAAAGAAAAAAGTACTTCTACAGTACTACCGTAATCAATCGATACTCATGTGAAAAATGTTTATATTACTAAAGAATAATAATAAGGGATTATCTCTTAAACTGTTTTAAACTGTTTCTCTCATACATCTGATCTCAAGCAAACTTTAAAGAAAATTAGGGTGTAAATATTAAAACTTTTCTTGAAACAGCGAAGTGTGACGAGTAGAATGGAACTTGGATTTTCAGATATGTTTTGTACTCTTCTTTTTTCTGTTTTCTCTCTCTCTCTCTCTCTCTCTGTCGATTGATATTGACGAAATCGATAATTACAAGTATTTTTTCTCGAACAACTTGCTTCGAGCACATTTCATTATTTTTGCTGTTCATTTAAGTTAAAAAGAGAAAATATTAGTAATATTTAGTAATAAAACATGTTTATTCGACAACTCGAAAGTCGTACAGAAGTTGTTTTTTTATTAGACAAATCGTATTGACTATTTTTTTTTCTCCATGATCATGATGATAAAAATTTGTTCTCTTCTTTTTCTTTTTTTCTTCTTTTTTTTTCAAATAAGATTACAATCATTTTTAGATGTTACTAGCAGACAAAAATTAGGAGAAAAAAATCATTATATGTCGAACTGGCAATAGGAAACGTGTGTCAAACTATAATACAATGTAACGAGATAATGAACTATAAAGAATAAAATCTTGAAAAATGAGAATCTTATTGTAGAAATACTAAGCAAAAAATAAACAGGTAAGATTTTTTTGCTTTTAATACTATGGACTACTATTTTTGTATGTGACACAGTAGATCGATAAATTAGCTGATGATACTCCTTGGATCAAGACTTTCTCAATTTTATTTTAAATCTCTATTAATTAAAAAATATTTGAGAGAAAAGCAGCATCTTTCGGCAACGTTATATGGTTTATGCCCAAACTCTGCACACTTTCATCCACCCACCCACACCGCCGTTGAAGATTCTTTGATCTTAATTTGAAATTAATTAAAAGTGTGCCAAGTTCGGGAAGTAACGGGTTATATCTATGCACAAAAGTTGAAGAAAAAAATTACTTATTTCTATAAAGTTTTCTCTTCTCTTAACGGTTAGATCAACAATATGTATGCGTTGTTTACCGTCATTTAAATTAGACTTTCTCGTTGTCAAGCAATTCATTCATTTAACAATATCTTATAGCAGCAAAAAATTTGAATTGATAATAGAACAAAGTTATTTGTTTTTTAGCTCAAAAAAACTTCGTGTGTAGTAGAGCAAATGATTGTTGTTTATTGTCGGTTGTAACAGTGGGTAGTAATCAATTTTGTGCCATTTTGAAGTTTTAATAATGATGGGAGATATTCTCAAACTAACTGATATCTCTATCGATGAATAGAGAGACAGAGAGACAATACATAAAACTTATCGATTGTAAATAACCATCACCGGAACGCGATGATATGATCTGTTACGATCATAATAACAGAAGAAAAAACTATTGAATCTTCGTCATCTCTTCTATAGTTTATAAACAATATATAATTGAATACATTGAGATGTCAATCGTAACATTGTTTCATGTTTTGTATACAGAGAGTTGAAATGAAATGATAATAATTTTATTACCCTTAGTTCCCTTCTCGAAAAAATTATATATAATAAATAATAAGTTGCGGAAAAAAGAGAAGAAAATTATAGCTGCAACTGCAATATATATATCGATGTCTATGCTCGAAGGAATTAAAGCACACACATATACAGATTTAGTTTGAATTTATGAGTATGTCTTAAGGCACGAATGAGTTTTAATTACAATGAGGACAAGTACTTTTTTCATTCATTCATCAATTGTTTTCAAATTTTAGAATACAAAACAATTCATTATTTTTTAAATTATAACCGGATTTTCATAGTATTATACCAGACCGATTTCTTTTACTGATCTCAGAACTTCATCAGTGCATTAAACTATACCTAACTTTCATCGTATCAATGAGGAAAATGTTTTTAATTTTGTGAAAATATCTCTTCTTTCTCTAAGAAACTGCGACAGGTTAGTTTTTTTTTGATAGATTAACGTAAATAAGGATCAAAAGTCCTTAAAATCTGATACAAACAGTTTCATTCTGTTTTACTCATAACCAAGATTTATGATATTTCATTAATTCTAGTTGATTGATTGAAAGTCACATACTAAATGTTTTGAGTATAATTATGCCATTGGCAGCTTTAACGCCTGTTCTTAATGATCTGTTACACAAATCTCAACAGAGTAGTGATGGTCAAGGCGATTATTCATCGATGGGTAAACACTTTTAGTTTTTACACTGTGTATTTTTTTTTCTTCATGATTAAATTGTCTTTTTCTCTTTTTTAGTTCGACTGTCAGGTGAAGAATATCGACCGAGACAAGCGTCAACTGAGGGATTAGCAGTAAGTAATAACAATATTAAACATTTTTTCTCTGGTGATTCTATTATTCATATTTTCCGATAATGTTATTATCGAGAAAAAATTTTCTCTTGTAAAAAAAACAAAAATTGAAAAAAACATAAGTGTCTATAATAATATAGGGAAAAGAAGCTTTTAACTACTATCCATCTAATGGTTTTGAGATATCTTGGATGTGAAAGCGAGTATTTTTCATTACTAAGTAATTGTCTTTAAACGTGTGTACAATAATGGTGGATCCTTATTTTATGTGTGTCCACTTGTTCATATTTGAGACTTTTTGATATTTACTCAGGCTAACACTTTAATTTGTCAATATATGGAAATCGAGTAAGGACTAGCTCGTTATAAAACTTATTGTCTAAATTAATTATTACAAAATATCTGTTAAATCCAACCGTTCTATTAGCATCACACTTACCATTTATCATCTACCAGTTCACTATGATCTAATACTGCTCATGTGCTGATTCTTCACACTGTCATATAATTTCATTTTATATAAATATAATGGACCTATTTATACTGGTTGAAGTGTAAGGTTATGCAATAAAGTGACCACATTCGACTAAACGGAGATTTAAAGTATTCAAAAATTACGCTTACTTCGATCGTCTGACACGTAGGAACTCCTATTTGATCATGGACTCTCTTGATACTTTAACTCGTGTTCGTGTGTGCAGTTTTCACTCCTAACAACACGTGTCCAGACATTTGCACGTTTCTACTGTCAAAAATACTCTCTTTTGACAGCGAATTTACGCGTTTCTGCAGCGTAGAAATCTAAAAACTAAAAACACAATACTTTGTCTACACTTTAGAAGAACACTTTAGTACTCTTTTTCTCTCTTCCAATCTCTTATTAATCGTCAAGTTTTCAATTAATAATAATAATTGTTTTTACAAATTACCAACAACATACGTATATTTCTGGCAGAGGAGCTAATATTTCTTTGAAAAAAATGGTTTCTATACAACAACAATCCGTGAATGCCAATGCGTTAACTGCGTATTTTAGACCATTTGTTGGTAAGTTCTATTATGTATTTTTTAGTCTCCCGTGACTGAATATGAAGAATTAGATAATAAAGCAAGAGTTGAAAGACAAGATTCATTTTTAAAACGATTTTCAACAAGATATGGTTATAGAGGAATGGGCAATTTGGGTAGGGTTTGTATACAACATAAAAACATCGATTAAACTATCTAATAGAGTTTGGACAGTGATAATATTAATTTTTCGTCTTTTCTATAGAGCCAGCTAAACGTAATCTTCGTGCTGCTATCGATAAAGAGGAACCGATAAAATGTCGTTATTTACCTATGCGTCGTTTATTACATGCATGTAATTATTTTGTGATATCAACAGATGAAAATTTTCTATTCTATTGGCTCGTATTTTTAAATCTTTTCATTTTGTATAATTTATGGTTTCCCATTGCTAGACAAGCATTTGAACCATTACAACGCGAATATGCAAAAACATGGCAAACACTTGATTATCTAGCTGATATTGTGTACGTTTTGGATATTGGAATGCAATTGAGAACAGGATATTTAGAACAAGGTTTATTAGTATATAATCGACAAAAATTAGCATTGAACTATGTACGCTCCTATCGTTTTATATTTGATATAGTATCATTAACACCTCTTGAATTATTTCAATTAAAATTTGGTTCACTTCCACTATTACGTTGTCCACGATTTTTGAAAGTATATCGTACATTTCAATTATATTATTTACAGGAATCACGAACTGTCTATCCAAATACATATCGTGTTGTTAATCTTTTTCATATATTATTATTACTCGCTCATTGGTTAGCAAGTTTCTATTTTATGGTATCAAAAGCCGAAGATTTTACTGGCTATTGGTCTTATCCAGCTCCTAATGGAAATTTTTCACAATTGACTAAAATGTATTTCAGATGTTTATATTGGTCAACGTTGACCTTGACAACAATTGGCGATTTACCACCACCAGAAACCAATTGGCAGTAAGTAAATTCAATAGAAAAAAATTACTAATTATTTATTTTACATCCAGAGATTTTGGATGTAGAACACGATATCACCTTCTGTTTCTCCCTTTTTCTTTTTTTTTCTTTTCTTCTTGTTGTTCCAAGTTGGCTAAAACAGTTTACAAATAAGCGGTATGTTCAATTGTTGTTTTGCTCATAATTGTTGTTGTATCATTGTTCAAGAAGTATATATCAATCACTTACATTTATTCAGTCTTAATTCGTCGACACGTTAATTAATTTTCCTGATACTTCGACATTTTATGGTGTCGACGACTCACACACATCTTTCATCTCCCAGCGCAAAATGTTGTCGATGAGTCAGGAAAAAAATGAATGTGTTGATAAATCGAGAATACACCCTTACGATTACTAGTCATAATTTAAGCAGGTAAAAAGACATTAACTCTTTACACAGTAATTAACATCCTTCTGGTTATTAGACTAGTGGATTAAATTGAATACAATTAATATTAGTCAAAATTTCCATTTTTTTTGTGTATGTGAGTGTGTGTATATGTAATAGTAGTGACTGACTGATATAATTACTAAGAATAGATTATGAGTCATTATTATAAATATGACGAATAATTTTCTTTCATTTCTTTTTTAGCTATGTATTCCTGATAAGTGTTCATCTATTTGCTGTATTTGTTATTGCTATCATTGTTGGTAAGTCTGGTTTAGAAAAAATGTAAGTTTATATTGAGTAAAATACTAAGCTCTTATGAATCTATTAGATTAGTCATAACAAAAAGTAATCTTATGTACGAAAACTGTAAGATAAATATTTCTAAAATTAATAAAATAGAGATGAACACTTTTTATTCTTATAACTATCTCTAGGATATTTTCTATTAGATAAGTATAATAGTCCAAAACTATACTGACGACTTGAATAACGCTCCACATTTCTAGGGCTGTTTTCGCCATAACGAGCTATATGACTGGTCTTTTTGTGTTTGCATCAATCGTAGGTAATCTATTTTAATGTACATATTTAAACTAATATTAATTTTTTTCTATTTCGTTTAGGTCAAGTCGGCAATGTGATAACGAACAGAAATGCTAGTCGACTAGAATTTGAACGATTATTAGTACGTTTTTTTTTCTATTAAATTATTGTAAGTTATTTATAAATTTAAATTTTTTTTATAGGATGGTGCAAAACAGTATATGAGAACGCATAATGTACCGGCAGAAATGCAACGACGTGTTCAACGATGGTATGATTATTCTTGGTCAAGGTATGTATTACTGGAGACAAAAAATTTTCAAACATATTTTTATTTAATTATATTTCTCATATAGAGGTCGAATGAGTGGTGCAAGTGATGTTCATTCAATTAAATTATTACCAGATAAATTAAAAACAGAATTAGCATTACACGTTAATTTAGGAACATTAAAAAAAGTAACAATTTTTCAAGAATGTCAACCAGAATTTTTACATGATTTGGTGCTAAAAATGCGTAAATTAGTTTTATTGTTTAGATATATATATATATATATTCAATGTAATATTTAAAAAATATGTTTATTTTTCAGGTGCATATATTTTTACTCCTGGAGATGTTATTTGTCGAAAAGGAGAAGTAGCACGTGAAATGTTCATTATTGCTGACGGTGTATTAGAAGTATTAAAGTAAGAGTTCTTATTCTTTGTTTTTTTTCTTCTATTAATTATCTAATTTTTAAAACAAAATAAATCTCGATTTTTTGTAGCGAAAGTAATGAAGTTTTATCAAGGTTAGGTTCAGGTGACTTCTTTGGTGAAATTGGTATACTAAATATTGATGGAGCAAATAGGTAATTTAACAATAACAAAAAAAAAGTGATATACAATATTCTATAAGAAACATTTTCTAGACGTACAGCTGATGTTCGAAGTGTAGGATATTCAGAACTATTTTCATTATCAAAAGAAGATGTTTTAGAAGCAATGAGAGATTATCCAGAAGCAGAAGTAATTTAAATTGAGAATTAATTAATTAAATAATATCATGATGGATTTTTTTATTTTCATATTTTAGAAAAAATTATATGAATATGCTCAAAATCGATTGGGTTTTGAACGTGCAAGACGTGAAGCAAGTCAAAAAATGAAAAGTGCTTTTAATACATTGGCAGCAATAGCCAGTGCAATTACTCAAGAACGATCATCAACACCTAAAAATAGGTATACTATTAATGAATTTTTAAACAATTAAAAGTAATATTTCTGATTTATCTTTTTTAGTTCATCGCCAACACATCTGGATAGTCAAATAAAAAATGCGTGTAATGATGAAAAATCTGTTAGTGAAAAAGAATCATCTCTTAAAGATCTAAGGTATTAATATCTTGTTTAATTATTATTATTTGAATATTGAACATTTATCTTGTTCCTATTACTAGATGTTCGATACAAGTAAATAATGAACAACAGCAATATCTAATGTTAAATTATCATCGAAATAAATCTCATTTTCAAAATACTTCTATATCAAGTGACCTTACAACAACAATTGAAATGCTTATCAATGAAAAATTAGTATGTCACACTGAGTTAAAAATATCAAAATTAGTTTTTTTTTTTTTTTTTCATTTCTAAAAATATTATTTTCACAAATACTCGTAAGACATATTCTTTTGTCAATGTATTTTATCTTTTCTAGTGTTCTGTTGAACAAGAATATCGTCAACAAATAGCCATACTACAAGATCAAAATGAACGAAAAGATGTGAGAATAAAACTTCTTGAACAAAAATTACAACGAATGCAGGTATAAAAAGTATAATTAATAAGATAAGATCAAAATTTGATAACTATTTTCTACGCTTTTTTTTTTGTCTTTTTTTTAAGAAAACATTATTGAATCGTAATAGAATTTGGTTAGAAGAACAATAATTCATTATCTACGTCTCTATTATTATCTCAGGAATTTATTAAATTTCTGAAAAGAAGACGATTCGTTGAATCTGATGGTATATGATAATTTTAATTTATTTTACTTAAAAATTTGTTATATTCTTCTTCATTTGATTTCTTTTTTCCTACTTTTAATTTAAAAAAAAACAAAAAACAACACAAGAAATTTTTTAATCTAGTAAATATTAAAGGTTCATTTACATTAAAAAAAATAGTACTCATTCGACAATAATATGTATCATTTATACCGGAACAAATCGGCGAGTTCTTAATAATATAGAAATAGTACGAAAAATACGACAATGGCATTTTATTTCAGTTGCCGTATGTTGTTTTTCCTTGACCTATGTGGTGCTTGACAAATAATGAATAAAAGTTATCACATTACAGCATATCGCCAATAAACAAGAGTACATGTCATACTATGTTAAAATTTACACTTCTGATGTATGTGTTCGCAGTAATGTTTGTGAAACACACACTTTATGTTTACCATGTGATGTTTCTCGAATTAAAATTCGAACTGGACTTACTTCATGATCATTTCGTTTCTAAAATAAAAAATATAAAATAAAATATTTGTTGCTATGTTTCAACTATATTTCTTACATGTTCTTCATTTGCTACTGGTTTTACGTGAATATTTAAATAATCATTTTGATCTAATTTAACGGTTGGTGATATACCGTAAGATAATGAATTTCGTTTTTTATCTTTATCAATTAAAGTATCGTCTTCTTGTAAAGCATTGTAAGTTAAATCACACGATTTTAAACCATATAGAATCACTTTGCATAATGTTAACGAATTCTTTAAAAATAAAAGATATAACTCTTATGTTATTGTAATGAATTAAAACGTGAAGAAGCTAAGTTAAGACTGTTTACCTGATTTAAAGTGGTCATTGTGTGGGTATGAATGTTTTTAGTATTTTGATGAGATTTAGAGGACTTTCCTTTCTCTTTTTTCTATTGTTAGAGCATCAAACATAAAAAATAGTTTTTTTTTTCCAACTTTTCTTTTTAAATAAAACGATGAAAAGAAAGAAAAAAGCTGAAATCGGAAAAAATGCAACAGCTTGCGTTTTTGATGTGTTTATTTTAAAAAAAAAAGAAGTGTAGACAGGCATCAACTGTTCAATAAAGAAAAGAATATGTAAAAAGAAATATATCTTAAGATTTATCATTCACGCATATGTTCATGATACTTGCCGGCATTTGTCTGCTGTTATCATTAGTTTTATCTTGAATACTACTCTTGTAACATTGTACAAACCATGGAACAATTATTTCATCGTTCTCCTATATGGACAGAAACGAAAAGAAAAAGAAGATATTGTTACTATTTATTCACCGGTACTAATTTTAGATCAAGAATTACTTTTGAACATTTCATTTTTTTTCTTAATAAATATTGTTTAATAAACGAAAACTGTGATTATTTATAAAATTTATAAAATCTATTTATAAAATCTATCGATTATTGGAAAATATGCTAATATCGTTTTTTTTCTTATTAGGTTTTCTCAAGATTTAATGTTTTAGTATGTCTGTATTTGACGCTAGCTATTGATACTATTATAGTCTTATTTAGGAGTGTAGTTGCTAAACGCTATTGACAACATCATCTAGTCCAATCGTTGCGTTTCATTGATGTCTTCTCAAAATTAACTTGTCGAAAAACTAAAACTGCATATCTATGATTAATTTGGCAGATACTGTATGGACACGTAAAAGTTTAGAGTCGTTCTTTGAATAAGAATAGTAAAATAAACTGTGAAAAACTATTATAATAAGAAAAAAATACTTTTGACTGTTAAACTAACTGTTTCTGGAAGAATTTCAGAAATCAGAACCCCGGTGACGTCTATCAAATCTCCTCAGTTGAAATCAATTCATTTGAATCGTGACTTCAAAAGTTCATCCGTTTACTCATTATAATAGATTTTCATGGTTTATTCCACTATTCTTGTTTTAAGAACGACTGTATACTTTTAGGTGGACATACAGTATCTGCCAAATTAATCTTAGATATGCAATTTTAGTTTTTCGACAAGTTGATTTTGAGAAGACATCAATGAAACGCAACGGTTGCACTAGATGATGTTGTCAACAACGTTTAATGGCTAGATCCCTAATCTTATTGATAATCTCAAAACATAAAATGTCAGCAAACAAATGTATTCATCCGAATAATACAATTTAAATCTTTTCTTACTATCATCGTTGGTAATAATGCTTGACTTTTTCTGTTTAAATTTTGCTCATCCATATTATTTACAGTGATTAATTGACTCTTTAAAAATTAGTAAAAACAACTCATGAATGAAACTATTTGTATAATGATCTTGCATGTATACCAGTACATTGTATATTCATCTGACTAAGATATATATATTCACAAGGTGATACTCTCGTGTATATATTTCTTTAACTTTTCATGTAGAACATATATTCACCTCTAGCAACAACACATACAAAAATTATCAATTTATATCATTATTTGACTTGTAGTGTGTGTGTGTTTTGACCGGAAAATGGTCTTAACTACTTCTGCTTATAACCATGGTTAGAGTAAGATGTCTAAAATTTCTTCCAAATTTAAACTATTATTGGCTTGATGATATAAAGAAAAGAGTAAGAGTGAAAGAAAGAACAATGTTTTATCAAGTGAGGCCAAATGTGTGTGTGTGTGTGTTTTGTGTGCATCTTCACCACATGTCATTTTTTTCTAAACTTTAAATATTCAACAAGAGATTTTGCTTGTATCAAACCTATCAAATACAAAAAATAAAAGAAGAAAAGAAAGAACCACCATCGTTTTGTATTTGCACATAACGTGTGAGTAAATCTTTGACATCTGATTTTTAACATAAGTTAATCCAAATGAATAGGGCCTTTATTGTGAATGATATACCAACAATCATGTCATTTAAAGTTATGATGCGTTAAAACTATAAATTAGAATAAAAATATATTCTGTATAGACCAGACATTACTAGGTTTTACAAGTAAGTAACTCGACAATTATAATCGTCAAAGCGTCAGACGTCATAGTGTATAGTAACTTCTTAAAAGAAACCATTATTCTCCAAAATTGCAAAAATATGATAGGAAAATCGAAATTTTGAATAATTTCAGATATTATGCTTTCATTTTTCTATATAAATCGTCATTACAAATTTATCTAATATCTTCTATGGCTATTTGTTCAAAACTGCATCAACTTTTCAAAAATTTTCCTTCAAATCATGTAGACAATGGATAAAATAATCAAAAGAGAAACACTTAAGAAGAAAAAATGACGATAGTCCTATACAAATGTATGCAACGCACTTTTTCTATGCATATAGACAACTTTTTAACGATGTGATCGTATGATATTTGATTGTAGAGTAATTGAATCAAGTGCTTTGACACCACTCTTAGATGAAGATCACAAATCAAATGTTTTACACTGGTTGAAGATTATTTAATGAGTAGATGAGAGATTAATTCATTATCAACATTATCTAAATAAAGATAAAAAATTATCTTACTATGATTCTTTCGATTAGATAATATTTAAATTTTTGTTCAGTTGAACATAAAAGGCCTTTTCGAATTAATTTTCTGTTAACAAATCTAATACACACGTGTTTTTATTTCGTTTCACTTTTTCTGATAGCTGTAGTATCATGAGCCAATGAAATGAAATGGATATTGTTCAATATCATAATCGTTTTACAATATATTTATGTGATTTTGTTGTAAATTGATCTTTTCATGTATGTATATAACATTGAATAGAATTCTTATCGAATATCATCTTAGTCGATTGTTACTTCATAAGAAAATCATTCAGTTGTATCCATCATCGTGCAAGCAAACATCATCTACACACAAATATGTTTCCTTTCAAACATCAATATTCACCAATCATACAATAGTACAACGTATGCAAAGATTGCTACTTTTAAATATTATTCAATTTACTAATGTTATTAAAATAGCATTATTTGTTAATTTCAATCCAATATGAGAAATATTAACTCTATTTCTGATATACATCCGTATCTTGGACACTATAGTAGAGGCCTTCTAAACCAAACTTTTTTGTCCCGATCTCGTGAAGAAAAAAAATTTGGTTCCGGTCCCGTCGTCCTGTAAATATTTTTTCAAAGTAGCGATGATAGTTTGAAAGTCAGCGCATTGTAACGTGGCTCGTGGAACAGCATGTGTGGGTGGTATTAATTGACGACTTTTAGAATTTTCTATGAGTTCTTTCTCGCAGAACTGGTGTGTACATACAAACATGCACAGAACCTAAGAAATTTTTATGCTCCATGCAAGACTATTTTCAAAAAAACCTGGTCCCAGTCGGATTAAAAGTCCTGCGGGACCGGGACCATCCCGCAGGACTAGGACTGTCCCTCAGATCTCTAGGTTCTGGTCCTGTAAAAAAGATTTTTCTGGATTCCGGTCCTGAAAAAGATCCTGTGGAACTGGGACTGGGAGGGTCCCGCAGACCTCTACACTATAGTTCTTGATAAATGTTAAGAAATGACTCCGGTTGATTTATCGAAATCCGCACCATTTCTCTATACATTGTATATTTAATTTTTCACTTAATATTTCATGCAATTATATTTATTTGCATCTTACTGTACCCACAAGGGGCTATCAGTACGACAAGAATATCATTTACAAAAATACAAAGTAAAATAAAAAAAATAAGTATCAGTAAAATAAGGATAGTAAATTCACAATTCATTGTACTACTATTTTCATATATAAAGTACAAAAGGAGACACAAGATAAACAAAAATAATCATATACGCAGCGCAACATTATTAAAAATAGAAAGTTTCAGGAAACAGTTGAAAGATCTGAAGATCTTTCATAGCGATCATTGGATGGAATTGGAAGAAGGATTAGAGGCACACCATTCTAAACACTGTTCAAAGATCGATGTATTTGGCAGAAAACGTTAGAGCGATGTAAGCATTGCACACGATACTCTTTTGTTTAATCACAGAGAACGATTAAGATTTAAAATAGTATGTTCAAGAAGAAGAGAACCATTAGTGTTAGTGGAAAGAGCATCCAAATATTTACACCAGTATCGAAACCATCTATCATCTAGTGAGATTTCATCATAACAGCATGAGAAAAAAAAGTCATTCCATTCTAAACAAAGATGCACTCTCTTTAAACATATATAGTAGAAATGAGACGTTGTCACGACGTTGTTTATCGGTAAATAGCGGAACGATGGCGAATAACGAAATAAACAGAGGCACCACAAAACATAAAAATAAAATATGTCTCATTTCGTGGGATGTCGAGTCTCCGATTCTACACGAACTCAACATCATCATTCTTTGTCTGATTTTAATTGTAGTTTTTTTATCATCACTGTTCAAACCAATTTAGGTGTGATCCCATAACCCAAATATTTAAATGCACTTATCCAAATAATTTGATGAGAGCCGCAGAATAGGTTAAATTTACATTTTTCAGTCCAGCAGATCAGAGGACTTCTGTCTTTGAGTGATTTAGTGGTTGAACAGACAGAAGAGAATATAACTCCAGATTTTCAAAGAAAACAGAGAGGCGTTTCTCGAAATCGAGACACTGTTCTCAGAATTCCGCCCCGATTCGACCTGCCGTGGTTGCAATATTTCATGCAATTGTTATTGGACAATGGCAATAATAATGTAATCATTTATTTTTGACTTATTTTATTACTGAGCATATTAGTAGAAAATAGTGCGATTTTCAATGACAGAAAGTAAGAATATGTTCATAAAATGTTTATGTAAAACTAAGAAAAGAAAAAATAACATAATATCAATTGCCAAAGGTATGCATGTGATATTGCTTACCTTGTGCAAATGTAAACTATTTTAATAAATCGAAGAGTCGATGCCGACACTAATACAATCTTTAATTAATTTTTCAGAATATCAAGTTATAGATCTAAAAATACTAACAATACAGCATAATTAACGAAAAGCGATGATACCTAGACAAGACACCGAAGACAGAAGTGCAAATTTTACATGTTCACAGACAAAAAGAAGCAAATGTCCGCGTGTTTTACAGAGATTTGACTAATTACATATCTATTTCTCCTCTTTGAAATTGGTGGAATCAAACACAACCATCCTTTTACCCTGTCTCGCAGCTATAGCGTAGCTATAGCTCGAACAGAGGTTAAGCCATTAGTATATGTGATCTTTTATAAATGAGCCAAGATAAATTTAAATAAGCTTTGTCATGCACACTTCTCTATCAATGATACATCTAATCAAGATGGTTCCTTCACACTTTATGTTCAATATATTGTGTAGATGTGCCCTTTCAGCAGACAAAAATTTAACTGATCTGTATTTGTTGAGCCATTTTGGAAATAGCATATTTTTTTCCGTATGTTTTGAAATCTATTTATCCTATGACTCATATGCACATAATGACAGAGGACGATCAGGTTTGAATATGAATCATTATGAAATTGCGAGATGGGGATAGAGCTGTGACAGTTACCAGTTACTATTACCACCGCCCTAGAGATCGATTCTTATATAAGAATCTTACCAGAAACCTATAAGTCTCTTATCAGTATCTTATAAGATTCTTATAAGAATCCTATCAGTTTTAGCAAAAAATTTTTGTCTAGGGCGTTGCTCGGTAACTGTAACTGCTGAACAGTTGACATTCTTGGTAACGGTAACTGTTCAGTATATCTTTCAAGAGTCAAATCTCTAAATATGGATCCATCCATCCACACCCTCACCCTGAATACCTAGATATTTAGAGATTTGACTCTTGAAAGATATACTGAACAGTTACCGTTACTTGTACGGTAACTGCTTACCCGCTACCGTTACCAAGAACGTCAACTGTTCAGCAGTTACAGTTACTGTAACGCTAATGGTAACTGTCACAGCCCTAGACGGGGACCGATCTACCAAGATCCTGTTTTATTGTACTTTCGTTTGTTCATAGTTTTGAGTAAATTAGCTAAGCGAATAAAAAACTAACTGAACACATCAGTTTTAGACTTAAATTTTATTGACTAATTCTATTGGTCCTAAAATAATTCGGAAACATTCATTTAAAATTTACTTTGAAAAGCGTATTATTAACAAAATTTTAATATCCTTTCTTTTAATGTGAGATAACGGGTTTCATAAAAATTGCCTCATTAATTATCTCTTGTTTTATCATCTTATAATTAAAAAATTTCATTTGTTCAACATTATTGTTAAACTCAAATACAAACGTTATATTAAATTTAAATTTAAGTCATTTCAATTATTTCAGTACAGTTTGAATAAAAACGTTTATTATAGGGCAAGATAT
The DNA here is from genome assembly GCA_905250885.1 of Didymodactylos carnosus. Taxonomy (NCBI): domain Eukaryota; kingdom Metazoa; phylum Rotifera; class Eurotatoria; order Philodinida; family Philodinidae; genus Didymodactylos; species Didymodactylos carnosus. The sequence goes on along the minus strand of CAJNOQ010001627.1, from coordinate 13,279 downwards.
TCCATTTTAAGACATCTGTTCACGTACAATTTAAAAAGTATACGTTTTATATGAAGCTCGTTAATCAATGTCAGTTATTTCATTTTATGCTATGTTATTATCTTGTCTATGAAACTTATTTCATTCTCTCTTATTCAATGTACAAACAAGAAAGGGTAGTTTTTACACCATTTTTCTGATGAATCATTTGCTTTTTTAGTGTTGTATGATCTACTAAATAAATAAATCAAATAATCGATAAGAATATCCGATCAATCTAGGATTCATTAATTTATACCATATTTTGGTTCTAGTGTGATTGATACCACTTTTTTTCTATGATTATATATTAGATTTAGAAGGTGTTCTCAATTTGAAATAGACAATTTGTTCTTTTTGTACATTTTATATACTGTTTATAATTTACAAAAATATTCAAAACAATCATATTAGTGGTGTATACTCATCATCATCATCTTTTACATTACAATCATTATCTAACACGACTATGTAGCGGTAACTTATAGTCCTTGGTAAGCTAACATCTTAAACGATATAACTTTTATATAATATACCATCCTGATTCCTTTCAGGTTTGATACGAGCAAAATATAGATTTGTCGATATGATATGATTCGTAGTCGAAACCTTGTTGGGATAGTTCCTTGGGGGGATAAAATGGTGAAAATCCTCTATGTTAGCCGAGAGATGATATTGGGAATCAGGGCCGCAAATAGAAGCCGAACATTAGGGGATGTCAAACAAAAGTTCTCTCTCTCTGAGGTAGTGTGAAATTGATAAAAAAAAATTTGTGCGAGGATTGATAGATAAAATAACAACAGCTTTTTCAATTATTCGGGGGGTATGCACCCACCCGTTATTTGCGGCCCTGTTGGGAATAGTGTACACTAACAAAAAGGAGTTACGAAAATTGTTGCTGTCTTTTAAGATGAATACACCCGGGGAGAGGTTAATAAATAGGTCAAAATCAAGGCTTTTCGAGTATAAAACTTCAACTCCTTTGGAGATACTGAAGGAGGATAGAGATATTATGTTTTAAGATAATATTAGTCTTTATTTTTACACTCTAATCCTATTCGGTAATGTCGTTTCCAGATCATTTTGAAAATGGATGCGCTTTCAGCAACGATTTGAAGAAATATCTGTCTATTTCTCTTCCTACAGTAGACAATCATTCCCAATTAGGGGAAATAACATGAAATGATAAACGATTTATAAAGTGTAAGATGCCCTATTTCAAATTGAGACCACTTTCTAAATCTAATTAATAATCGTAGGAAAAAGTGGTCTCAATCATGAAGTCACGAATATTTTCTTTGATGTTCGTACACAAAAATTAGTTTGAATTATTTTGATTTTTTTCAATGTATAATTTTACAAGCCACAAATTTATCAAAGTCGATGAGATTGTTTTTTTCTTTCTATGCAAAAGCAAACAAAATGACAGATTAGTTCTATTTCGTTTAGCTAAAAAAATGACCAACGTCACACTTTTAAATGTTCGATAAACATAGACAAACGAAAAATGAACTTTTATAATGGACAATAGTCATGCATGACCAATTTTTTTTTCATACGATAGATCGCTCTAAACAAGGACACTCACAACATCTAAGCTTATCTCGAGATAATAAGAATTAAAAAATTCGTTTGTAATTTTTTTTTGTCTATCTATAGCCATAGAACATCACCCACTTTGGGTGAGTATGAAATAAATGAAAATAAGTTAATTAACAACCGGAAAAACAAAATACATAATTTTCTCACTTTGAATTTTCTGTAGATTTAACACTGAACTATGAATGTGTGTTATTTTAATTTCATTGTCAAACTTTTCTAAAAATTGTTATGCTACGGATCAAGATGTTGGTAAACGTTGAAACATTTAGCTATTGAAAATAATAATTGTACAAATAAAAGTCTATTAAAAATTATATTTTATTATCAATTTGTGCTATATTTGTATTGAAATAATTAAATAAATTTGTAAAGATGTTTGAATTTTCTATAAAAATAACTAACTACTCTAAATGTGTATCATCAACAAGTCTGTAACATTAATATATACTATTAAATTGAATTCTATACAAAATAGAATTCTATTTCGGTATGTATCAGATGGTGGAGATAAAACATTTTACGATAACTTTATTATTCTTTTTGCAGAAATAAAGTGAAGTTAACACAATGAAGAATTTTAAGAAAATTAATTTAAAAGAACATTCAACAATATATATACATATATATGTTTTATTATTTTAGACTATTCACGTAATATTATGTATACTCAACGTCCAACATTTTACTATCATCATCATCATCATCATCCAACAAGAAATATTCCCATACGAGTCGATAAAGATCTACCGCATATGTATAATCCAAATCGATTTTGGTATTCATTTCGTTGGCCTGGCCTCATATTAGGTAGTCTAATATTATTGTTATCATTAACAATATTTTTTACAGAAATTGGTCGATTATACTCCGGTTCGAATAATCATGGCATGTTTGATAATCGAAATTTATACGAAATGTATCCAAATAATATTGTTGGACAAAATGGTGATCAAAATGTAAAACCAGAAAATCGTTGGTTTTGGCCATGGTCAACGGCTACTCTCTTTTTTAGTCTCATCTTTATTTCAACAGGTATCATGGGTATTATCAGTGGAAAACGTTTAACATATACGGCAATATTAGCCTATCTCATATTTTCTATTATTAGTCTATTTTTATTAGTATTTATTATTACATCTTATTCAACAATTATCATAGGTTGGTATAAAATATATAATACAAGAAATGGAAATTTAATGTCAACATATACAAGAATTGATCGAGATTTAAGTATTGTATGTCTATCATTAGCATGTGCATTAATATTATGCATATTTATTGGAGCAATTTTTGCCGGCTTAGCTATACGAGCCTGTCAAAAAAAAGGACCAACAATAGAACATGATAATGATCAACAAATATTGACCCCTGGTACACTAAGAAATTATTTATCGAGACCGTATCAATTGAATTAAAAGTTAGTCAAATACATATCAAGACTTTCGTATAGCATTTTTAACTTTTCATGTATCGTTATCTTTTCTGTTCGTAAAAAAGTTCATGTTTTAAAATATGATCAACATATCTCAAGCAGATGATATCATGTTTAAAGAGATGATTCTTATCTTTATGTTATTCCATATATATATATATGTTACAGTGGAATTTAAAATTCCACTAGTGGAAATTAAAATTTCAATTTTCACTAGTGGAGTTTAAAATTTCCATTTCCACTGACAACAATCCAGTGGAAACTGAAATTTTAAATTCCACTAGGCAAAAATGACTAACACTCATATTTCAATCTGCACTATAGTGGAAATTATAATTTGACTGACATGATGCTGATAGTAAAGGTAATACCATCTTTTTATTGAAAATATTATTAACAATCACAAATATTTTTTTAACAGCATTAAGCATTTGAACACACACACTTTTTTTTGGGGTGACATTTTGTACAACATTTTATGCCTTTAGCTCGGCATGGACAACTTTTTGTCGCACAGTCTCGTTTACAATTGCACGCTTCCGCAATTGTATTTTCACCTGTACTAGCGTAACCTTTACAAGCCTGGATGAATGTAACAACGGGTACGCATAATGATCTTTGATCTAAGTAGACCCATCAAATCACATTAATACTTATTTCGCATCAAATACTTTTTAAAACCTACTTTAGCCCAAGTTTTAGCACGCCCGAAATGTCCACCACATTCATGGCATTCTTTGACTTTTCTGAACAGTTGTTCATATGTAACAACAGGTTGATTAACTTTCATACCATAAACCACATTCGTTTCGCCAATTTTTACCAACTTGAAATGCTTGTTTACCCAAAACTTGAATTGTGCAGTGCCCCAACCATCACGTAATGCCAGAATAATATCACCGTACATATCCTGCTTGATTAGATATTTATCACGAAATTTTTCATTTAATTTGAGTATGTGCGCATCCAGTTTTTCATAAAATATCTCCATTATGACTTATAACTAACTGTGTGAACTTCTCTACTACCTAAATCTATAAGTATTTCTTTCCTTTCCTTTCTTTTACTATTTTGATTTCCACTATAGTGGAAATTGAAATATGAGTGTTAGTCATTTTTGCCTAGTGAAATTTAAAATCCCACTATAGTGGAGATTAAAATTTTATTTTCCACTAGTTGGACTTAAAATTTCAATTTTCACTGGATTCTTCTCAGTGGAAATTGAAATTTTAATTTCCACCAGTGGAATTTTAATTTCCACTGTAACATATACATATGTCTACAATCGTTTAATGAAAAACTGAACAAAAGAATAATTCAATATCTTTACCACCTTTTTCTATTTTGTGTTCAACTATTAGTGTTAATGTGGTTGCTATACTGATAGATGATATTGTAGTAGGTATTGTTGTTAGTATATGTAGGATAAAAATGATTGCAGAAGAGAGTAATAGTTGTTTAATTGGAATTTCTATCAATTAATTTAGTCAGTAGTTTGTCACACTATTTTTGTTACAAAAAATTGTCACATTGATCTATCACTACACTATTTTTAAAACTTTTACCACACATTTCTGACTATATACCGTATAAAATTGTTTTAACCCTTTACACCTGGCGGTCCCTTCCAAGGGACATTGATGTAATAGATTTATACAAAGAACGGATCATCAGGCCATAAGCTAGATTATTACTAATGTAGGACAATAGAGTAGCCTAACTTTTGATTGAAATAAGAAAAAAACATTTCCATTTTAAACCGATATTTTTGAATTTTACAATTGAATGAAGTTCAAAAATGAATTTTTTGGTTTTAGATATTTTCTATACTTGTAGCCACTAAATCATTTTCTAACTTTGTAGTTGGTAGTTTTGGTTGTATGGATGTACTTTATAATGAAATCAAAGCAGACATTTTTGTAGCATTCTTCTTTGCGTAAAAGCCCTGTGGATTCACTGTCCATTGGAAGGGACATTCGGGTGTAACGACATGAAAAGTGAATTTATCTATTTTTATCTTAACATCTTGTTAGCGTGGGTCATTCTGTGATCACTCGCTACATATCTGAAGATGGACGAATCAAGAAAAAAAGGTGTAACCAAATTTTATTATACACCAGTACAGTGCCGTCGCCGACAAATGTGAAGGCGTTTTTCTCTGATCGATATAAAAATTCCATCTAGTTGCGTTTTAAATACTGAATAAAATTGGGAAGCGTCTAAACTATCTTCAGTTTTTTAAAAAACAAGATACGTCCAAACACACTTTTCTTCCTTGAGATAAAAAGAAACTCGTTTAGAAGCGCCCTTGGGACCATCTTGATTCGAAAAACGCGTTCGGGCACGACGTTTTTGGAAAAATTAAAGAAAAATGCGTTTGTTTCTACCAAAAATTTTCCCAGTGAGTAAAGAATTGAAAAGAAACTCATAGTAACACACTAGGGTAAAAAAGGAAGTTCGGAATAATAATGAAAAAAATACAAATCCATGTCGTTACACCCGAATGTCCCTTCCAAGGGACATCATGTATCCACGCGGCAAAGCAACACCACTTAAGTCCAGATATAACATGGATGTACCAAAGAACTGTAAGTTTCAATGCAATAGTTATTTCAGCGGCAGCTATAATAAAAGTGTCTTCGGGTGTAAAGGATTAAGTAAAAAATTCTTAAAAACGATGCAGATGAGACTAAACCAGTCTAACGTTTAAGAGCAAGATTTTGATCTCTGATATTTGATAGAGTAGTTATTCGAATATCATTCACTGCTGATCATGCAAATTTTCTCGTTGTCTGAAGTACCTTAATACATTGACTCCAGATAAAATAGCGGAATATTACTCGCTTATCTCATCTTCCTCATACATACCGTTAGTTGTAATGTAATTATGTTTAACAGTTAATTTTCATCAAAAAATCATTCCATACAAGAGAACAAACGTTCCAACAAAACAGATCATCGCTGCTAAACTGACTAATCTCAGATACAATTTGGTTTCTCTGCATCCAATTTTAAACTTCTAACGGATAATTCATAGAGAATAGATCTTTCTGTAATTGTTCTATAAATAATGTACAAACCTAGTGTCAGAATATTTTTCTTTTTGTTTTCCAGACTTGTATTGTTTATTGTTCAAACCTTTCAGTTCTCTGCAATAAACAGATTAAATATCTTATTACAAAATGTAAAAGTAGAACGTTAGTACGAAAAATACTAATAGACTTCGAACAGGTAACTTTATTAAATATTTTTGAATAAATTCAAATTTTATTTTTAAATAAAGATGCAGAAATGAGCTACATTAAGGTTAATATTCTGGCGCTGACCAGTCTGTGTATAATAGAGATCTGTAAAACTTGATTATACGACATAAAGAGTAACTTTATTGCAATCCTCTGAGCAATAAAATGAAATTCTGACTCGAAGTTTCTCGTTTTTCGTCGTTTTTTTCCTTGAGCTCTAGTGGAATACATAATGTAACTTCAGTATTATTGAATAATGTACCTTATATGGAAATTTTTCTTAATCAGCGTTTCTAAAATGCGCGCACATGATCTAAATGTGTGCTGTCAAAACGAACACAATTCTTTTCGTCTATTTGTCATGTTTTTCTTCTTTTTTTTTTAATCGTTAATTTTTGTTTATATTGATACTTATCCACATCAAAAAATGTCGTCTGAAATATATACGTCACAAATGAGTGAAGATGTTCGTAGTCGATGTCGTGATTGTGCGATTCAATTATATTTAACTAAGTATGAATGTGTTCAAAGTATTCAACGTTTATTACAGCAACAACAAGAAATTGATGAATGTATAGCAAATTTGCATGATACCAAAACACATGCACAAGCCATCAATGAACAGGTTTATGTTTTAGATGAATCGTATGCACGAAAATTTTGTCAATATCTCTTCTGTGGTTATAAAACGGAACAACTTCGATTGTATGAACAATCAGCAGAATTAATTAAGAATAAAGAATTAGATGATCAAAACTTATTGATATTACCATTTCCACAAGCAACAATGATAACAACCAGTAAGAGTAAACAAAAATGGTCACTCATTCTTAACAAAATCACATTGTCCTAAAAATTTAACATCTTTTGCGAAAAGTCTGAAAATACACGTTTAGATATTGTTTCCTTTGACAGATGGAATCAAGACGAATATAGAAAATACTCGCTGTTCATTACTAGACAGAGATCGTGATTTAAGTCAGTTATCGGATTATCTATTAAGTTTAAAACTGGATCGAACTTATGAGTTTAAAAGTGAAGAAGAATTTCAGAAAACATTAAATGATGAATATACAGTATTGTATGATTTGGCAAAAACAATAACAAAATGTGTTCAAATTATACACGACGCTGTATTTCATTTAAGTAACGATATTAATGTAGTACAAAATCATATGAATGATGCAAATCCAAGAATAAAACAAATGTTAGCGATGCGAGAATTAGCATCTAATTTTTAGCATGTAATTTTTTTATCTTTGCCAAGATAACTGACACCAGTGATGTCATCGTCACAGACAAATATTAACAGTTCAGTGTAAATTTAGTTTATGATTCTGGACAAGAGGTGCAGAATCCACCTGTAAGAATGAAAAACTTTCCCCTATGGGAAAATTTCTAAAATATTTTCTAATGTCAGAATATTTCCTCCACCAAAACTGCCATATTTTTTTGAAGTTTTTCCTGAAAAATTTTCCTAAAATCAAAATTTTTCCCCAACGAACATCGGAGTAAGTAAATATATCCTGCACCTCTGTTCTGGAGCTTCGTTGATAATACACGTTTTGCAGTAATATAATAAAATATTTTCTATTTTCTGACAGACAATTTTCTTTAATAAATGCTAAAACCAATGTTTCGTCATCATATTTTAAGCTGATTGCTTCTAAAGAATGAGAGAAAAAATTCGAATGTTTTATAAGCGTAATGCGTGTAAAATACTGCACAATAAAACAAAAGAAAGCAATAATTTCAACTTTTTACACCCAAATATTGTTTCAGATAGTGCCTTAATAATGAAAAATTAGTCAAGATATTATTAATAAATATTTACTGATTAATAGTACAAAATTATGCCAACTGTCTGATCAAAGAATACTTCCGAGATCTTTAAGTATACTTTTTTCATAGGGGCAATAAAATCTAGCTTCTCGCCTCCTACGCGATTGTTTTTTTCTTTTTCACTCTTATAGTTGTAAATATATCATCTAGAACCATGTCTAGTAATGCTAAAACATCACTCGACAATATGCCAGAAAACGTATAATATTTTGTAAGAAAAAAAATTACCTAATTGATTATCGGTAATAAATCGTATTAATAAATTGTAGAAATCCTTGCACCTAAACCAGAAAAAAAAACACCCAAATATTAGTGATCCGTATTGTGGGTGGGGGTTAGAAAAGTACGTACGTTAAATACGAGTTGGGACCAAAATTGTTTCTTAATTTGTACAATAATTAGTAAGTGCAACCGAGTATTTTTTGATTCTCAGTCTACAAACGACTTTTAAATCTTTTTTTTGCCAGTAAAAACAATTTTAGCTTTACGAGAGAACCTATTCAACTATTACCCTCCATTTAAATAGAATCCATTTCTTTCCATTTCAAAAAATGTTTATGGAGGTTTTTTTTCAATAAATGGATATATGTTGAATAATTTGGCAATGATTGTAAAATAATCGATGCTATCAACATTTGATAGCAATGTTTGAAAATTTACTTGTCAATAAAGATCATTTTTCGTTATCAATCGGTTTGCAACTATTCATATCGTATGTTTCTAACATGAGACTATCAATCAATCAACCATCCATAAGCCTATCCCTATAAAGATATAAGCAAATATCACTGAATTGTTCGAAATTTTCCGTCACATTTGAACATCTTTTTTTCTTGTAGAATATCTATAATTAGTAATTAGTTCAATATGTTTACGAAATAATTTCTTTGTATGTTTAACAACAAAAAAAAAACAAAATAATAACTATAATTTACACATGAATAAAATGCTTTTTGCTAACAAGAAACCTAATATTTTTATTTAACTGGTTTTATATTCCATAGCCCATCATTCATATAATGTAATGTTTCAATTCCAATTCCTTTATTTATTTGTTGTATATCATCAGAAGACATTTTTAATTGTCCAATGGCCAGTGCATGTTCTTTACCTTCAGCCATGATAACACATATAGAATCTTTGGGAGAGTGTGGAGTCATTTTAGCACCGGAAGATGTTAGACCAGGACACATGATGTTAGCTCCAGATAATACAAATCGAATTGCACCCTATAAAACGCTTAAAAATATAAAACGATCACTGAGAGTACGAATGGTTAATACAAATTACTTTATCAACTTGTTGTGGTGGTAATATAAACGGATATTTATGTAACATTCGCAGCACGGGTATGGGTGGCCCATCACGATGACGGAAAAATAGTGCTTCACCACTTGAGTTAGCAATAATTTCAATATGTTCTTGGCATTTAACTAGTTTCGGTGCATCTTTTTTTGGTAAAATATCATCTAAGATTGATTCAATATAGGGATAATCTTGAATTAAACGTTGTTTCAAACGTTTGACATCGGTATTTCGTAACTGAGCAACACTAGACACATTGTCTTTCTCAATAAATTTTTTAAACATATTTTATCTGAAACAAATGAATTGAAAGCTCCTTAAACTTCTCAGAAAAGGAACAATCAAGTTATAAATTATCCAAAAAAAAGTTCCATTTGAGTCTTACGTTCAAGTGAAAATCGAACAAAAGAAAAAAAGAAAGATTTTCAGTCAGTTCTTACATAAAATAGTCGCGAAAAATGTCTTTAAATCTTCATAAACTTTAACGTTATTATGAAAAAATTTTCAAACGATACAATGGTTCACCTTTTCTTTTGGCCAATCAAACTCATCTGTTGAGCATTTGTTAGAGTCTACAACAATCAAAACTTCTCATTCTGTTTCGTGTACAATACGGTCGAGCGGCATCTAGGTAGGACATCAAATGTCCTAAATAAAGAAGATATGACTTCCCACTGTGTGACAAATCTTAGACTGTTTAACTGTCTAAATTTTCAACTACGAAACATACACAAGCACTCTGACGATATCAATATTTCTGCGAAATATTTCAAATAATTGACTTTCATGTGTGGAAACAGATCGAGCTTTGCATTTTAACAGTTGTTTGCATGCTACATATGCGTTTCTATATGTTACATATCTAACTCATCTGGAGTTTTTGCTTCAAAAATATTTCATTAATTACAAAGACGAGACGTGTGTTGTCAATCATATACGTGAAATTCTATATGACATATACAGGTGCGTAATAAAAAACAAAAGAATTATATCGTTTAGTTGGTACAGCTTTTAAACTCTGGACGTTTTTGTCAGAAATTTGAATATCTGACTACATTTAACACATTCAATAAAATACAAAGTAGATCTCTGGTTTTTATCACTAAAATTTACATCTTATGTTAAAATTGGAGAACATCCAAAAGATTAAAGTTCTAATAGTATGTACACCTTTTTAATTCCCTACAAAGACACCTGATTTCCTTCCTTTCACCAGCTTTTGTGCAGACTCCTTTCAACAGTTATCCGACATGTGTACAAAAATGATAACTGATAAAAGACTTCTAAAAAGCCATTCTTCATCTGTCCCTAACCTTTCATATACCCTTCATATATGCCTAAATATTGTAGTTAGATCCGAAGTACCAACATAATACTCAAAAGTTGCCTAGTTTTTGTTTAATTTAGGCCTAACTGGTCATTTATAGTCATATTTCACTTCTATCAACAATAAAGAATGCCTCGTGTCACCTTTTCTGCTGATTATACACATCGTCCGTCGTCCATTGATTCATTACCGATTAGTGACTATCATCTTCATCAGCCATATCGTCAATCAAATAACAATTCTGGTAGCAGTACAAAAGATGAAAACCAAATGATATTGTCACCTAATATTATAGATGAAATATTAACACGAAAACTGTATAAACAAATGCAAACAACTCCACCATTGTCAGAACAAAAATTACCAACAATTTATTCCGGTGCGGGTGATAATCAATATAACGATGTTCCAGTTCAAAATTATCCATATTTCGATAAAAATAAGAGCAAACCACACGCGCCAAGAAATTCGGTGCAACAAATATCAGCAGGTAAGGTTTAATATAAGAAATTCGTAAATCTTTGACTGATTTAAGCAAACAGTGTTACAACAGTGACTGGTCAAACTCTCACAAACTTCTTTTCATTTGATGAAGAAAAAATACTGGTGCTAGCGACGTAAGGCTCACGAAATATCATACGTGCCTAAGATATCTCTACATCTGTATGTAACAGTTACACAAAAGTATTTATCTACAAGAACAGTATCAGATACTTTCCAGATTTAGTCTAACTAAAGAAGACTTCAACGTGATTGTAATTTAATCCTAACTTGAGAATTATTTTTATTCTTGTACACCTTTTGTATCTTAAACACGGTTTTCTAAATTATATATTTTAGTACAAATTAGTGTATTCTCCATTTCGTTCTGTTTTTAGCGGCAGCAAATGTGGAATTGCCTCGTGTTGTCAACTCAATGAAATATCCATCACCATTTCTTATGGTTCCGTCAATAAAACAAATTCGTTTAAATGTAAAAAATGGTCATGAACAACAACAAATCCCATATCTAACACCACTGTTTTCAAATTTCCCAGTGAAAAGTTCAATGTATTTACATCAGGCAACTCCGTCAGAAACAGCAAAATTAAAAACTAACGTTGATCATGAGCTTTGCGATCTAATTGATCGTTTTTTAAATTTATCTTATCTGAGTAAGTAACGCACTATTATTAGTCTTTTTTCTCATAAATCCGTTATCTAGTTCCTAATTCATACACAGTATTTGAATATTTGTAGATACAATTCCAATAATTAATTTACTAGCAACAGCATATGCCACAAATTTTTTACAACAAAATATTAAAGAATTAGATGGTGAATTATTAGGAGTTCGACAACAACAAACAATTAAATCATATAAAATTCCCGATGTTACAACTGCATCTTTTCAAAATAACTATATGGTTCGAACGATGTGTTACCTTGAAAAAGATGAGGATAATATTAGTTGTTTTTCAGTTTAACTACTAGTTTTATTTTTTATCAATGTGTAGTAATTTTTTTCTAGAACTGTTTTTATTTGCTTTTATTTTCGTCTATTAATAATTATTTTTACAAATATAGATGTAACAGAGTTAATGTTTAAATAGTGTTGATGCTTTTTTCTTGTATTGTTTTTTCTCAACTTACTTATTTTGTTTCTTAAAATCTTCATTTTAAGAGTTAGTAATTTTTGCTTTAATAATCCTGTAAAATTACATAAAGGAAAATCTTTAGATTTGACTAAAATCATCTTTTATTGTTGTAACTGGATAAAACTGGCGAATAAAGCGAAAATCAGCCATCACTATCGTGTCGAGGCTTCGCGATTTAAGTATGATCAGCAAAAGAAAACTACAATTTTAACAAGAACACGATATGATAGTGGGAAATAAATGGCGGTCGCACTATGCCAACATCGCGACAAAATCACAATCATAAAATCGCTTCTCATTTCTATTCGCGCGTCATACCATAAGCCCATAACGTTTTTTCAGTTCATCTGAGCCTTTAGAATCTTACACTGAATTTTTTTAAATTAATTTTTCTGAAGTGGTGCATAACAGATACCAGTGCTTAACAAACGCGAATTTCTTCAAAATCTAATATGAAATTACGCTAATGTAGAAAAATTGCTAATTAAAAACTGAACAAAAAAGTCGGAATTCGCCCCATAGTTCTCAGGTTTCTCTATCAGAACTCAACTTTTATGCAATAAAAATATTATATTTAGAATCAACTTCAAAAACTGAGTCGAATGATGTACTTTTCTATTCTGTCCTATTCTATCACTTCAATTTTCCCGACGAAAAATTACTGACATTTTCACCAAAAAATGAAAATCAACAGAACTCTAGCGTATTTGTCTTTATCTTTATGTCGCATATACGACACTAGGGCTCTACCGTTTAGTGTATCTTTATCTGTTTCTTGATGTCGCATACAGATTATGCTTTCTTTTCTGTATGTATCCTTATGTCTGACATACAGATATCTGCATGCGACATCAAGAAAAAGATAAAGATACGT
>CAJNOQ010001626.1:0-29846 GCA_905250885.1 Didymodactylos carnosus | reverse complement strand
TTTTCTTATTACAAAAATTTATAAAACTATGTTAGAACTTTAAGTTTCTGAGAAAATATGCTTTCTGCTTTCAATGCAAATAAAAAACCAGATTGTTTTTCTTTAACGACGAGGTGGTTGCGTCTGTATTGGACGAGTTCCACCACCTTGACCTCCTAGAAATCAAAAGCAAAATTAAACTTTTGTTTTTTGTTCATAATCTTTGAAGAATATCAACATAATATCAACATGATTTCTGAAAAGCTTCGTAGTCTCATACGGTATGCAATTACCTCTTTTGTTCAACTCTCTCGCTTCTTGACATATGGCACATGGTCCACAACAACATGTTGCTAAAATATCAGCCGGTTCTTCAACAAGGTTATATTTTTCTCTAAGTGCTCTTCGTTTAGGTAGATGAAAAAGACCACATAAATAACATCCACCAAGACAGCAATAAATTAATCCCATTAACGCACAATTTGAGCCGTCAATTTGTTCGACATTTTGGCCAAACAGACATGGTGTACAACACCAGCCACACAAACATATTTTTGTATCATCAAAACATCCAAATAATGATTCTCAAAAAGAGATATAGAAGATAAATCAGAGAAAAACGACGTGATAGAGCATATACCTTGCCATTGGTCAGTCATTTTCTCTAACGATTATGTTATTCTTAACAAGTCAATAAAATAAACTTAGTCAATTTAGAGGATGAGAAGTTTCGAAGTAACAAACGAATTCGAATCAAAAGAATCTGATAAAATTTCCACCTTACTTGTAAAATATTATATTTACGGTTATTTTTAATGTTCCTACTTACATGTGTGTACGTTTGGTATAGATTATGATTTTTTAATTTTGTTCGTCGATAAAAATATATATCGTTCCGTGGTTTTATAAAATTTTTTATAGTTTAATTTGTCTAAATAAACTGAAATTAAAAAGAGTTGAAAGTAAACATCATCAAAATATATGATTACTTTTTTCCTCCCTCTAACGTTTAGCTGGACTCTCAATAACAGTAAAGATTAAGTTAAATAGCAATGACATGGAAACACATACATCTTATTCTTATATAAAGAATCCTAATGTCGTTTATACATAAATGTAATTAAGTTGAAATTATAAAAAATGCGTAAAGGAATAAAAACACACACACATTCAGTTATCCGCTTATGATTACTCATAGTATCAGCAGAGACCAGAAAATGAGTAGAATCGACAAAATACATGACAGTTTTTCTCTTCATGTACTTTTGATAATACATTAAAGTATATAAAAGCATATAACAATTTTGCTAAAAAAAAATATTTGAAAAGAGGCAGGAGCTATTTTTCTGTTTCAAAGGTAGCCTTGACCACACAAAGCCATACGCTGAGGCAATCTCTTTCTTAAATCAACAAGGATTATTCAGCGCAATAGTACACGGAGTATACAGAGTTACAGTTATTTCTAAAATTACTCTACTTCTGTTCCAGAGACTACTGATATTCCACATTAACTGACTCTTAGATTTGACACAGTTTTCAAAATAGAAACATGAAATGTTTCAAAAAAAGGTTTTTCACCAGCTAGAGGAACAAAATAAATAAAAGGTTGTCAAAACAAGAAGAATCTCTTACCGTTACCTTACAAAGTAAAGTAATGGGTAACGGATTTCTGTTACTGCTTACTGGTAAGGGTAACAGATTTTCGTTACTGTTAGTAGTAACGGGAACGTACCACCCCTACGTATGATGGTACAAAAAAACAAAATCGAATGAAATAAGGTTAAAAGATATGACAAGCTCTTCTAAGACTGTATGAGATCTTATTGTAAAATATGCGGATATGTGAAAAACAGCTATGGATTTGAAAACCTGATATATAAGAGGTAGGCGATGGACGAGGATCCTCACGAGGTTCCGCGATTCTTCACGGGACGTATTCCGCAAGGAAGATTTTTTGAAAGCTCGACGAGACACGGGGCAATGACGAGGCAAGAACTTCACGATGCGAACTCCGCAGGACATTTTTTCTTGTGAACGAAAGATGTTATGTTTATTTTGGGTATTACTAAAATACGCTAAGGCCCACTAACACCCACTAACATCCACCAACACCCCCAAATTAAAGTCCGAGATAGACCTGTACTGTGTGAATTAGGTAACATCAAACTAATACCGAAACAATTTATTTCAAAGATGATTCTTTAGGACTTTTTTGTTAGGAACACCGACTAACATCCACTAATACCCACTAACATCGACTAACACCCAAACAAAGTGGTGCAAACACCCAAAGTAATATGCCAGAGTAATCGCCATCCTTTTGTGAGCCTATTAGATCACTTTTGAATCCAAAGGAAATCTCACCTTCCCCTTCACGAAAAACTTTCACGGAAAGCTTTCTCTCTGTGTATAGTAGATTTTTAGTAGATTTAGACTTTCTAAAGCATCTAAATTTATTACACAAAGCTTTTTTCTGAATGAAAAAATCTACTATACACAGAGAGAAAGCTGTTTTTCCTGAGGGTGAGGGTGAGATTTCCTTTGGATTCAAAAGTGGTGAAACTCGTCCAATACAGCCGCAACCACCTCGTCGTTAAAGAAAAACAATCTGGTTTTTTATTTGCATTGAAAGCAGAAAGCATATTTTCTCAGAAACTTAAAGTTCTAACATAGTTTTATAAATTTTTGTAATAAGAAAAAGATATTGATACAGTGCTTTTCTAGAGTAGTTGTGAGGCATAAACTTAAATTAATTATTCTGCGATGATCTTTCAAATCTTTCAAGAAAATATAAACTTTTTTATATCATTGATTAGAGGAAAGTGTTTCGAATATAATGGTACAAAAATTAATTAATTTTCTTCTAAACTAATTGAGCTATGATCGGTAGAATGAATTATAGTTGCTCCATTCTTAGTAAGTACACATTTCTTAATAAGAACGATCTATTCAAATACATGATAGAAACGGACTAATTGAAAAACCGATCAATCTTTGCACGAAGAACACTCGATGGGAAAAAACTTTCGGAACCGATTCATCTTCATCATCATCAGTCGACTGCAAACAACTTTAGTTTACAGGCGTCAACAATCTTGATCCAGTTTTCTCTGTTGTTTGCAGCTGCTCGTAACTCGTCGACCGAGGGCAGCATGCCACTGTTGATGAGCTTGCCAATATATGCCGGATATAACAGGCGTGATTTGCCTTGTTTTCGTTTGTCGTGGCTTTCTTTGGGCGAATAGAGGACGTACTTATTAATCAGCTCGTCTTTTTCTCTTCGCAGACAATGGCCACCGTATCTGAGTTGCCGCCGTTGGATCTGTAAACTTGGGGGTCGATTCCAATTGTTTTGTAGATTGTTTGATTTGATACCTTATCCGATAAGGTATCAAACACTTAGTAAGCGTTTGATATTGACCATAATTCTGTAGCAGCTGGTGACGTAACTGTTGAGACTCTGTTCTAGCTTACTGGTGATGATCCAGCTCTCGCAGCCGTACAGAAGTATTGAGAGACATGCTGCTTAGAATATGTTTGTTTTGAGATGGATAGGCATGGTTTTCTAGCAGAATATGTCCTTCCTTTTCCAGAAGGCGCCCCAAGCTAGTGCTTTGCGAAGGTTGACGTTGCTCTCAGTCAACAGGACCATGGAACCTAGATATTTAAAGTTTGTTATCCATTCGATCTTCGGTCCTCCTAACTCGATGTTGACGTTTTCGTGCTTCTGATTTGTGACTACCTCTGTTGTCTTGACATTTACTTCCAGTCCAACTTCCCTTACTAGTTCGACAGTTAGGGACAGTTGTGATTGCGCTCTTTCGAGAATTCCTTCTAATAAGGCAATGTCGTCTGCAAAGTCCAGATCGAATATTGTTGTTACGGTTTGACGAGTCGATTGCCTGACGTTGGTAACAAATTCATGTTCGCCTTTGTTCTTACCCTCTTGGTTTGTGTGTTTTAACTCAGCATTCTTGAGCACGTAATCGATGACGATGATGAAAAGGAAGGGCGCTAATGTGTCGCCTTGCAGGACGCCAGTGGTCACGTCAAATTCTTCTGACAGTTCTGACAATTCTTCTGAATTCTCTTCCACTAATACTGCGCTTCTGGAACTGATTATGTCCTACTGACTTGACTCTATTTAACTGCAAAGGTTTAGAGCTAAATGTGGTTTCCTTACAGAGATATTAATTATCTGAAGTGACCCGTATCCCTTCTTAATAAAAGACATTGTACCGATTAAAGAACTGCAAATTTTTGCTTCTGATAAGCATGGATTCGTTGAAATATAAGTAAAATGCTGGAGCTAAAAAGAATATAAGAGCTAGCTGATCTGTTACAAAGAGATATCGATTCTGATGAACAAAATCGACTACGACAATAGAAAAAGAGATAATTACTGCCGTAGAAAGTGACTTCCAAAAAGGCCAAGTCCAAAGCTTTCCAGCATTATACTCATACGCCTAAGTGGCTTTTAAGTGTAATTCGATGAAAATATGCGTCATTTCTTTTGAATCTGATACACGCACAATATTTTAATTGTATTTGCACATAAAACGTGATACGCATATTTGACAGATTTTACGCATAAGTGGTTCAAATCAAACTATTATTACTAATATTTTGCGATTCACTACACGTCACAAATTAGTACCTCTGGCTTTTACGCATATATGTTGTAGCCAAAACTGGAATTCAGTCAAATCTTAGATTTGCCTAGCCAAAACTAAGATTCCACTTTTGACTAGCCAAAACTGAGATCAGTCAAATCTGAGATATAACTAGTCAAAATGTGGTATATCAATTAAAACTGAATTTAACTATAGTATTATCACGCTCTTGGTTTCTCGGCTATAAACTACAGATGTATTTCGTAGGATCATTTTTTTTAATATTCTGTAGCTTATAGTCGATACTTATCTACTTAACCACGTAAAGGTGGCATGATATCTAAGTAGTACTGTTTTTTGGGGGATTTTGGTTTTTGTTTTCTATCTCTCTTAGAAAATTTTCAAAAAAATTTAGATGTTTTTGAACTTAAAGATGAGATCACTTTGATAGAAGCATCGAAATTGTTTGTTCGTGGAGCGGTAAGTGGGGCAACGTGTGATTGTAAAACGAAATGTGCGACAAAGCACTGTCTATGTAAAAAAGCAGGAGTCGCATGTTCAACAAAATGTCATTCAAAAAGAGGTGCATGTGAGAATACAAAATAATATCCAAAAAATGTGAATCTTCTCATCTTTCTTTTTCTCTTCTTGCCATATAGTCCAGAGTTTATTTTTATCCTTTTTATTCTTTTCCTACTCGCTGTTAGTATTGTTTATTGTTCTATAATGAGGAGAAATTAATTATTTGGAAAACAAATTATTGAGAGTTAAACTCAGTTTTAATTGATATACCACTTTTTGACTAGTTATATCTCAGATTTGACTGATCTCACTTTTGGCTAGCCAAAAGTGGAATCTTACTTTTGGCTAGCCAAAAGTGGAATCTTACTTTTGGCTGAAGAATTGTTAGCCCAAACTAGAATCTCAGTTTTGGCTAGGCAAATCTAAGATTTGACTGAATTCCAGTTTTGGCTACAACATATATACAAAATAATTGTTCACAACTTTTTTACTTGGGAAGTCCTAACATAAAAACCGTTCAGAAAAGTCTTGTAGTAGAAGATCGACGAGAAAAGGCTTGCATTCCAAGTTGTAAAGAAAAAATCATAAGATAAAATCCGGGAATGCGAAAATCGTGGAGAATACTCGTAGAAGTGAAAATCGTGAAATAAAACTGGACATATGGCACATGATCCACAACAGCATGTTGCTAAAATATCAGCTGGTTCTTCAACAAAGGTTATACTGGCTCATCAGATATGTGTGATATAAGTTTGTCGATTAAATTTGATTGAGAGAAAAAATATGAATAATATAAATTGTACAGATTTTCATACACATCTTTTATCAAATACTGATCTTTTAAGAGAAGCTCATTCTGGCAGAAAATATTCACATGTTCAAAAAACGTATACTTGCTAATAATTAGCTTAGTACAGTTTCTCATAGCTTTTGTTTTTGTTTTTAAATTGAACAGTCGAAACTGTACTCGCACGTAGAAAAGTAAAATATATCATTAGTCTTTTGAAAATTTGTAACTCTAGTTGGATCCATCGTGTATTTTAGATTGAGGTTGACGTTATATAGGCCGAATCCTACGGTAAAAAAAATTGGAAAAATAAGATGTTCAAAAACTGACTTAAAGTGAGACATTTGCAGTGCCTTTTTTTCCTTTTTTTTTTATAGTTGCATTAGGTAATAATGGTAACGTAAGAGATAATGATTAGTGTATATCTAAAACATGATTAATCTGTAGTACTTTTTGTAAATTACGAACAGTGTATGAAAAGAACAAATTCTCCGTCAACGGACATTTGAGCGCCGACATTCAGCGACCGACACGTGAGCGACCGACATTTGAGCGACTCCGACATTAGACACTTTTCAATATGACTTTTTGCCGATCAGGAAAGTCGAATGATTATTCACTTCGATAACGATTAATAACGATGATGAGAACAATCTTTTTGTCGTCCGATTATGAACTGAATTATTTGGAGATCTGTAGAGGGTGAGGCTGTATGGAGTGGGGTGTGGGGGTAGTGTAAGCAGCTATAAGTGATGCGCTTCGCTCAATTGTTGGAGTCCTTCAAATGCGGTCGCTCAAATGTGGGTTGCTCAAAAGTCAGTCGCTCAAATGACGGTCGCTGAAGTGTCGGTCGGTCAAATGTCGGGGTCGCACAAATGTCGGTCGCTCAAATGTCGGTTAATCCAAATTCTCCATTCCAAATTAAGCCCACATTCTAAATCTAATCGATAAGCATCAACTAAAAAAGACTTGTAATTTTTATCTATTTGTTTTTTCTTTCTTGCTTTTGTTTTACAAGCTGTGTTTTTGTTCATTATTGCTGCTTGTACTTCTATTTTTTTAACAAAGAACTAAAAAGAACGTTGTGTCTTAAAGGTTATAATCAACTTCAAAATTATTTCTCCTTAAAGGCCGTGATTAAATGAATAATAATGAGGATCCTCTACGTGACACGAAAAAATTAATAATACAAGTATAATCTACTTTCCACTCAGCTTGATTCTTTAGAATTACCTTGTTGCTACGAAGAAACCATGTCCAACATTTTCCCCTCTTTGCTTATGTTTCTTGCGTCCACGAATTTCTATTGGTTTTTGTTTCAAACCAATGAAACTATTTTATCGTCGTGATACACCATTGTCTTGTGACAGCTTCAGTCAAGTCTTTCTAGTCCGTTGCCCCCTATCAGAATATGACTGAATAATGATCAAAACTAACGATTTTTTGTAAAATTGAATGTTTTCACATCAAATACCAATAGAAAACTTGGCAACAAGAAATTTTTTTGTAACTAGCAATTAAAAGGCCTGTATCGAACAAATATAAGCGCGAACTAATAGCTTCGTAGTGTTATAAATGCAAAATCGATCCATGTGGCGAAGAAATGACAAGTGGTCAGGCGAAGAAGTTCGAATCCCAGTATATCAGGACTTCTGAAATATATCATTAGCAAGCAAAAAATAATTCATTTGTAATTTTAATATCTTGGCTACCTTGGCTACTTGAATAGAATTATTTTGCCATTCGATAATCAATTTAGTTTTCTAAAGCCATATGAGAACAGTTTTCTGGTATAATACATTGTTGTTGCTCTACACGGATTTTGCCAATATTCGTTTGGAAGGACATTAAAGGATGAAAAAGATTGTTGAATGAGTACGTACATAGACCTGTGAACTACGCTTCATAGAACGAAACATGTGTAGTGTTATGTAGTTATAACTTGGAAAAAATAAATTCCTTGTATGATATTCTACAAAATACGTGTTTACACAAAGTGAGTTTTTAATTTTCTTGTTGAAAGTGAAAATCTCTCTTTAAACCTAACAACATTCTTCTCTAAATATAAAAAAATGTTTCTAAGGCGATTTAAAGGTACAAAGTGAATAAAATAATTGTTTATTTATTTAAAAATAACCAAATCAATATTTACTAAAATATTTCTCTTGATATTCTGGTTACATAATAACAGTTGAGTTCAATATGATTTCTCATTTCATGGTTAAATTAATATCAGTAATGATAGTTATCGTTAATGTACAGCAATATAAAGGTATTTCTACGCGGAATCGATATCAGACAGCAACGACTTTCGCCAGATAGTTGAGGATGCTATATAGTCTTTGGATTACGATTAGCTCTAGTTAGAATAAGCAAATGCATCTCATATTATATAATCACTTCTAAATATTGCAATAATATGAAAGTGAGCGTGTGGTATCTGATTATATTTAGTTCTGAGTTATGATGAAGTATGTTCGTCCGACAGTGATTGTACAGGTCATTTAATGGCATGCGTTTTAGGAAGATGTATCTGTGGTCGTTCAACAGACTATGGCGGTACACTTTTCTGGAGCGGAACCAAATGCACTATTTGTCCAAAAGGCTGGTTAAATTTTCGTAAGAAAGTGTTACTAATAGTTTACACGTATTCTCAGCCTTTGTTCGCGTAATGCTTACAAGTAATTTAGAAACAAAATGTTATCATTTGGAAGTAGTCAATAAGAGATATTTCAATGAATCGAGAGCATACTGTCGGCAATTTCAAGCCGATTTGATGGTTATTCGAAGTTCCTCTGAATACGATTTTATTCGGAAAAAAGCATCTCAGATAATTAAAGATTCGGATCTGAAATTTACACTATCAAACGGAATTAAATATGTATTTGTCTTCATTGGAGCTTTTACTACCGTGTATCGCTCTCGTAAGTATCATAAAATGACTTTTCATATTGGTTGCACTTCTCTAAATCTAATTAAGAACGGGTGTATGTAACGACTATCCATAAATGCGAAGCAAGTAAAATTAGGTTTTCTCAGGAGTCATGGTATAGAAAGAGCACAAATATGGAAGAAATACCTTAAATGAGTTTCGTCAAAAGTCTTTTATTGCTGAGTTACCAGATTGACATTGGGCACTCACTCCGCATTTTTTGCCTATCCACTTCCCCTCAGTTTCTTAGCTTTAAAATGTTTGTGCTCAATAAATTTAGTTTCAAGTGTAAATCAAGGTTATCGGCTACAAATTCTATTCTTAATGTATAATGGCTTTCGACGTGATCTTTATTGAATTCTTCAGATTTTGTTAGTCACAGCAGTTGTCTGTCCTTGTGCCTTCAATGTGCAGAGAAAAAAACGTGCAGAAAAAAAAAGCGTTGAAGAATCATGGTATTTCGTCAAACTGTTACCAAACTTTTAGAATAAAGATCTCTATCTCAAATAGTAATTTAAAAGATAAGAGAGATATCTCCAGGAAACATTAAACACTACCGTTTTCTAGCATATTAACTGATTTCATAATATTTCATTTAAAAAAAAATTAAACTCGTTTAAAAACTTACTAAAACACAACATTTGTAATAACTCTGAAATACTTCATTATTGCAAAATAGTAAGCACAATTTTCTCTATCAGATGGAAATATATAATGGATATGATAAGTTCTAAAGTTTTTCTAGCGTCTTTTGAGTGAAAACATCTTTATGAAACTAATTAAAAGACTGTAGATGATATAAGTAGTCAGTCATAAAGCGTTTTGTCGTCAACAGCAATGAATTTAATGTATTATTTATTTGTGCTACTTTGTTCATACAGCTGGTAGATTTGAATGGATTGATTCTGCAGTGCCTTCATTTGATGATACAAGTCCCATGTGGTGTCATCAAAATACATGGAACGGTATGTTGGTCGTTGGTTACAGCATTATTTCTCTGGAAAATACGGCACGAATATGAATATATTTCATCTAATTTCTTGCAGAACCATTAACAGCAATTGATACTTTCAGTCTTTTAGAGCCAAATTTTCATATTGATCAGCAAGGAAATCGAGATGGATGTGTTGCGCTCACTCGATGGTCTGTGGGCGATATTTGTCTGAATGATGAATTTTGTATCAAACACAAATATCCATGTAAGCTACTATATTAACATATTTCTCCTAAGATAGCTAATTTGTTCAATCTACGATATTTTAGTTGTCTGCGAAAAATCTAGTTTTACTATCCCAGTTCCTTGTCGTAATATTACTTGTCCACCATTTACCGAGTGTATCGATAATGCAAATGATTACATTTGTGGTACGTGTTTTTTTACAACTAGGCAATTACTACAAGATATTTGATTTTAGCTTAATTATTTTAGCACCACTAGCTCTTACAGATTCTATAGATAAGAAAAAACGATTATCTCTAGGTCTAGGAATAGGTTTTGGCTTATTAGGATTATTCTTACTTAGTGGTCTCTCGCTCTGGTGGTACTGGCGACGGTCACGCAGTATTCAACGGAAATCTGGTGTTAGTGGCTTAAGTGTAGACAGTATTGCAACTAAAGTTGAAATTAAACCACAAAGATCAAAAATGGCAAGAGCAATGTTGAATCTTGATGATGAACTTCAATGAAATCAGAACATAGTTGTTACGAGGCAAATATATACACGTTTTTTTGTGGTTTAAAAGTTACAAATATTATAAGTTGTAAAGTGTAAACAAGTTTCTCTCAAATACTTGAACAGGCATGTTTTTTATTTTTTAGTCATTGTCTAATCACAACGTACTATTTCCAAAAATTCGTTCGCGTTCTCTCTGATCTCTCTAATATTAATTAACATATTTTAACGCCAATTTTACGGTCTATCTTTATAAGGTATTATATATATATATATATATATATTGTAAAAAAGCGCAAACTACCGTTATAACTGAGTCCCACTTCTATAGTTTTAGTAATTTGTTTTTTTTACACAAATTAAACTAGTTAATGATCCATGTGAATAAAATAGAAATACAATTTACTTTTCACAAAATGAACTCTTATAGTAGAGCATTTTTTCCGGCAAATTACTAGTTTATCCACATTCTTCTTTAGTCATCCTTCTTTTATGTAGAATCTATAATACACATATTAGCATAATATAAACAAGCTTGGCTCATTCTGAAAATTAGATTTAAAAAATATATATTTAGACAAGTAAGTAAAATTATTTATTGAGAATGATAAGTAGTACAGGACATATGAAGAAAATGTGTTCATCACAATCTTTGTTAGACTTCTGCTTGGAGCTTCACTACAGTATGAAATTACATATTGCAGACAGAATAGATTTTCCTAATAGAATGAAAAAGAATTTTTGCAATTATAACTATGAAATACTGCTTTTTTTTTTTGATCCTAGAGTAAAAAACATCTTTAATCAGGATAGTACAAAACGTGGGTCCTTGTCTGTTTTCCAATTCCTTGTTCAATTCGTTTTATGCAAAGCTAAAACAGTTTTTTTTACTTTAAGCATTTGCAAAACTCATTTTCCGTTTTGTAGTATAAGTTTTTATTAGAGTGTGTGTTTTATGAAAGATGTATTAGTCAATCATTGACAAGTTAGCAATAAATAGTACACTATTTTACTTTGTTTAGGAAAAGATTAAAGATGTACCTAGTTTTGCTTCTCCTGGTACAAATAATGAATCATCAGCTTCTTGCAACAACATTAACTCGTGATAATTTGTTATCGTTGCTGATGGCATCGCAATTTGAGAATGATCTGCGTCGATCACTTGTGAAACGTTATCGTTTAGATGAAATTGACGACGAACCTGTAAAACGCTATCGTTTATTTGATACAGATGATCAAGAAGTTGTCATTGGTGGACCATATAAATATGCGTGGAATGTACCGTGGCGAATAATACCCTAACATTTTGTAACTAGAAGAGAATAAAGATTTTTCTATTGAACATAGAATGCGAAGAAATAAATACTGAACCTAGATGAGTAAAATATCGAAATTGTTTCATTATAAATTAAGTATTGTCTCAAACATTCCTTTTTATTGTGTACACCAAGTTAGTCTTATTTTTATTTCAAGTCTGCACGACTGACTAATCATGTTCTTTCGTTAAGAACCGTGTCAAGAAGCGAGTGTGATCTGTCAAACTAGATAAAAAATCGAGTGCATAAAGCAGAGTGACAACACATCTCAAGCACTAGGACCTATCAAGAATCTGTATAAGGAACGTGAAGATCTCTCTCTTGTGAACATCTAAGGTTTGAATCTCAATAAATTTTATTGACAACGTTTTTGATTTTGATTTCGTCAACTTTCGAATTTGATACTCGTTTTTTAAGACGACCGTTTTCCATATGCATAATATATTTCGCACATATAAAAGTCGAATTCAAAACTGGAAAACACTAGATTTACCATTTTTACAAATTTCAAATTCCGTTTCGAATGATATTTTTCGCTGTCAAATTTGACATTCGACTCTCCCTTCTCCAAGAAATGTTGCGTTGCAATAGAGAGTTCTGTTAGGGAGTGGTTAAGGAAAAGCGGTAGGATGTGAGTGAGACATCATCCAATATTACATGAAAAACGTAAAATCGAGGTCAAAAATGACCGGAAAATGGAAAGTCGACGGTCTTATACTAGAATCCGAAACTTTAAAATCTAAACTTCGTTCGAAAGTCCTCGTCTTATGACTTCGACGCAATCAATAACCGTTAATAAACTAGTTTAAATCGCTCGCAATAGGCCAGTGAACTAGAAAGCTGATTAGTATTATTTACGTAATAACTGACAAATATTATGAAGTTCTGCATGAGTAAAGGTTGTTTCATTATACATAACTTATGTGTGTACAACATACTCATATTAATTAGGTTTACTCTTATCTAGCAATTCCTCTAGATATCATAATAATGTAATAGTCATATATGAACACGTACGTAGTATACGCATATAGAGCAGCATTCCGAAAATCTAGCAGTCACTTTTCATTCATATTTCCAGATGGCTGCCCACTGTGGGTCCACTCCCATAATAAAAATACATCATGGTCATCCATTTTGGCGAGCAATTCAAGTCAATTTCTATCCAATAAATCTTGGAGAGGATCCCAAAAAAAAAACGTCAGCAGTGGTCTTCTATTATAAGGGGAGACGGGTTGTAACATTTTTTTGCCGTCAAACTTTCAAATTTTTGGGTCAATGTTTATCAAAACTTATATTATTTATTGTTAATGAATTTACTGTTAATGTTAATGATGAGAATGTCGTGCAATATTGCATGTTGATAATACATATACCGCTGAATTATGTGAATCGGGTGACCATGTATCAACTGAACAAGACATTGTTACACACTGTGATATTTGACATCCAAAACGGAATTCATTTATATTTATCAACAATGAGGTATGTATTTTTGATAGCTTAAAATGTGATTACAATACGCAACGAATTATTCAAGGTTTTTAAAAAATTTATCATCGTTAGATCGAATGACAAACGTTCAACAAATACTGCGTAATTTACAGTTGTTCACTCCAC
Organism: Didymodactylos carnosus; assembly: GCA_905250885.1. NCBI lineage: Eukaryota > Metazoa > Rotifera > Eurotatoria > Philodinida > Philodinidae > Didymodactylos > Didymodactylos carnosus. The sequence goes on along the minus strand of CAJNOQ010001626.1, from coordinate 16,404 downwards.
TTTCATTACTTACTAATATTTGGGACGGAATTTGAAATGTCATGTGACGTGACAATTGATGTTTCCCAGAAAAAAATTTTAATTAAATACATATTATCGCACCAAATCGTCATCGTATGTCATGAAATCAATCGAATCAGAGTGTCTGAAAGTATAAACAAGAACGGTATTATCGATATATTATGTTAACGCTATGAACTGTTTAAAGTGTATTGGAGAGTGTGTTTGTATATACTATTGCAAAATTTAATTTATTTTGTGCTTCCATGTGCAATCAATATATTGCGAGATGAAGAAAACATGACATTGCTGTTAAACTTGTTTTTCCAGTCGTAAAATAAAGCGCTATCAAACCGAAAATCAAATCATCTCCTTTTTCTTGAACTAAAAGTTTGACATAAACATCACCATATAAGAATGAGAAAATGAGCAATTAGTTTAATCTGAGATAATATTGACCGAAGAGAAATAGTACATCAGCCAGATTTCATAACACTGTCGGAAAGCAAATTAAAATTAGATAGGGAACGATATCGGTGAACTAAATCCATGGATAATTTCATCTTTCAAATAGTCAATCTAGTGTGATTAGGTAACCTAGATCTATTTTTTGTTAGTGACTCTTTTCAAAATACTTCACCAAAAAGGTAATTGATATAGTGTCTGAATAGAGTTACAATTTTACAGTAGATGGATAATCATTATTACATTAAGACTTAATAAACATCTCGCTATTTGCAGTTTATTATTCGTATTACTACTCTGAAGAAAAAAAAGGTATGATACAGAACTTAAACGGGGTTTCGTGCACACTACAGAACTTAAAAAGGGTTTCGAGAATTGAAACCATTTCTAAACCCTTTTTGAGGTTTCGTAGAAAATCTACGAAACCTTAAAAAAGTTTTCTAGATCCTTAATAAATCCTTTTACGGGTTTCGTACGTTCCTATGAAACCTAAAAAGGGTTTAGAAATGGTTTCAATTCTCGAAACCTATTTTTTTCAGTGTATTAGTCATTTAGATCCGAGGACGAAATCGAACTGATCCGAATCTGAACCAAACTTTTGAATTTTCAGTCATACTGAACGGAATCAATTTTTTTCGCAGTTTTGTCTAACAAAAAGCAATTTTTAATGTAGAATTGTGGAAGAGTTAAACAATGTTAAACAAAGTTTCAGTAGTTGTAAAGCGAATCTACTTAAATAATTTCGGGTACGAAGAAAAACTCACTTCTAGTGCATGACAGGACAAAAAGGTGGTTTGAAACAAGGTTCAGAAAAAAAATTTTTTGTTAATCGATCTAGATCGAACCGAATAAAATTGCAAAATTCTTAGTCAAATTGAAGTTTTTTAAATTTAGTCGGTCTCGAATGATTTTGATCTGGAAAAAATCGGCTCGACCTCTAGTTTAGATTCCAGATGAAGACACTATCCAAGGAGGTATGTGATTTTCTGTTGAACTGCTGTTGACGTTTTTATTAAAGCACTATTGAAAGTTTTTATCACAACTTAACGCATACGAAGAAAGAGTAACGTTCCAGAGGCCTGTATTTTGATAACTCTACATATATGCAATCGAACAAATTTAAACGAAATAATGTTTTATTTTTCTCTCATATTCGAGACGATATGCGCTAGAAAATATGCACCGTTTTCGATTGTTAACAGAAAACCACAAAATATCAAAACCGATACAAATTGAATACAAAAGCAAAATAATTATATCACTCAACTTGTTAATCGATTTAGAATTTTTATATTTTTTAGTTGAAAAACTCAAACCGATCATAACCGAATCAATTTTTTCGATTGCAGTTAATTTGTAAATCCCTATTCATAGACTTCTATTACAGAGTTCTTCCATCCTTCTGCACTACCTCTCAATACACGCTTGTTAATCACCCACTAGATTTGTAATAAGTCAGAGAAAAGATGTTATGCATCACAACGAAATAAGTCTTCTGTTAAACGGGTAATTCAAAGCACATGAGCCTACGTAACTTGCTTACACTTACTACACGAACTGACAGTGCCCATATTTGAAGGCTATACTTCTATAGTGAGTGACAAATAGCATAGCCATTAACCATTAATGGTGTCTCGAAACTGACAACTATCTCAGAAATTTGTCAACGCCCTATCCCAATAATGGTGGTTGAAAGGCGAAGTATTCTTTTTTCTTCCTTTTTCCTTCCTTCCTCCTGTCACATCCGTTATATTGTTTTGTTTATTGACATCAACCATCTAAAAATCGATCTATACTGAAAAACATGTTCGCTTATACACCATTGTACTGCCATTATTTTTTGTAAAAGGTAATCGTATTTGATTTATCGTGCCCATTTCTCTTGTTTTTGTGATAGGACATCCCCATCGGCGAATAAATCACATGGTTTGAAGTCCGTATTCAATAGAGCTGAGTTTTGATAAGTGTGAAATACAACAGTTTCCTAAATGTACAATGATTTCAAGTTCGCTTCTAATATATCCTAAACATCATAACAAAATCTCATGAAATTTGAAAATCGTCAATATTCGATAAGGTTAACTGTCACAGGAGCTATAATAGATTTACCAGCAAAGGTATAAATTTGGTTGTCATTTTCTCAACATCTCAGTATATATATGTTTTGCAAAATGTCACAGTTTTATTCGTACAAATCATCGACACATAAATGTTCGCTCCACCTAAAAGTACAGAATATGCACTGAGAGGAGAGGATCCATTACGTCAGAAATGCATGGCTATCGAGATAAGAGTACCCTTTTTCATTCTTTCATCAGCGGTTAAACAGCGATCAGCTCTTATTTCCGAATATCCTATCTGAAGCTATCATTTTAAAGAACATGAACTTATCCCAGAAAATTATTGTGAGTATTATTTCTCTTTAACTTCTTAACGAAAAAATTGTTACAGATCTGAAAAACGTTTTGCTTAAATGTTCATACTACAAACGTAATTTACAACTATCTCACTCCTTTCTCTCTTTATTATAATTATATACGGAAGTTGTCTCTAACATAGTCTTCTCTTTAGGTCTAGTGATATGGATAACTCTTCTGTTATCTTTTTTCTCTTATTATTTCGCTTTCTCGCTTTTCTCTCTCGTTTCTTACAACTCTCATTTACTAATACAATGTTGTTCTAAGTATAGCGATTTTAGTTCTTATGGCTTTCTATTTTATTGTTCTTTTCATTCTCTTTTACAAAATAAAATTTTATCAAATAATTTTCCGAGATCTTCAAAGTTTTCAACAGCGTAAATATGTGCAGGATAAACATGCACAATGTATTCTAGAATAAAATTTCATAAAAAAAAATAATCCGTTTTTCTTTTTTGAATTACAACATTAAAAAATTGATTAATGTAAATTACAAATACGATTCTTTTTCAAACCCTCTTGATTAGTATTACAATGTAAACAAACTTTCGTTTGACAATTTTTCGATGATATTTACGGCTCACTCACTGACGGGGAGGAGTTCGATAATATTTGGATTAAGAAGTGTTCTTATTCGATTAGTTACTAATTGTTGATGTCAAAATAGAATGTTTCTTATTCCTTTTTCGATATAAATAGAATAATCTCTATGGAATTCGTTGCTGTCTGATGATATTGATAATGATGAAAGATATGTTGATAGGAGCTATATACAGATACACAATTCTTTCTTTCTCTATTTGAAGAACATTTTTTTTTTTGGAAGAAGAAAAATGAGACAAAGACATGCCAACATTATGACTGTTTCAGATTTGACTTCAAGGCTAATGACATATATCCAGGGTTTTGTAAATGAAAAGTTACTGATGAATAGAACTTTTCATATGACACGCCCAAGTTGACTCTCTGTTTACGGGCTTTTAATAAATTGTTTTTTTTAACGAATTTTTACAAGTTACAAGTTGTTCTTCTGTTATGTTAAGAAAGTATTCAATAAATATTCAGTTCAGTAAATCTGTCTTAAAGTAAAAAGTTACAGTTTGCGTTTTCTCTCTTTCTCTCTTCATGCAACAGAAATCATATTGTTCGTAGTAGTAACCTGATAATCAGATAATTTAGACTCTTGTCTCTGATCAATATATTCTGTAAACAATCATATAAAATGAAAAAAAAATATTGGAAAATTTATAAAAAGAATTGGAATAAACTTAGTAGGAGAAATTATTCGATCGTTGAAAATTGAAGAGTATGATCCAGGTCTCAGTCTCTTTTCTTTCTATTTAGAACCGTTTGAATAACTTTTTGAAGAGTAACAAAAAAAAAAATCGAAATTAACTTCTGTAACTATAACTGTCGAGTATTATGTTATTAAAATACAAATAATCGTTTAAGAAAGATGAAAGAAAAAAAAAAGTTTTTTTGTCGTTGCGTCGCCGTCGTGGTGGTAAACAAAGTCGATGGAATGAAAAAGAAAAAAACAGCCTTGTATATCTATTAATAATAATGATGTTTCTAAATATAGACGCTAGAAAGAAGACATACATAAATAATAGAATATAACTATAGTCTATCAACAGCGAGCCTATTTATAGTTCGCTAATTCATTCATTCGCCGTGCAATGAAAGATAGGTTCGTATAGGATTTTCCAGAAAAGGAGAATTAAATTCTTCTTCAAATCTTTCGCTCTCTCTAATTCCTTTGATTTTTTTCTCTTAAAGAAAATATTAACTTTGGAAATATTTTACTTCAACTTCAATATCGTTCTTTTAAAGATCAAAATAATGTTTTTGAAATTTTCGAATAAATAATTTAAACAATTTGATGAGAATTTTGTAAGAGTAAATCAGTCTGAAATATTTTTAATCTAACATCTGAATACCATATAATAAAATCAAAATTGAAATTTTTTAATCGTAATCAAATGTTTCTTTTAGAAAGAAAAAAAAACTATTTAATAAAAGAAAAAGACTGTTTTTGACAGTTTCATATAATCTGATATTTTTATATGAGATCTATGCTTCGACGATAGACTACAAACTTTTTCTCTCTAAAAAGCTTGCACGACTTCAATTCTATCATCATATGTGTAATATTTCTCTCAGTTTGTCATTTTTATTTTTTTTTTGTTCTACTTCCTTCTGTCTTTTTCATATTTTTTGATTATATACACATTTTACAGAAAATATTGTTTTGCCGTTCGTTCTTTTTTTTTCTTTTTTGTGCTTTTATGTATAACCGAGAAGAACAAACTGTTGTAGTATGAATATGTGTTCTCGTTGCTCCTAAATAATGTGCCTGGACTCCACCAGTACTATAGGAAAAGAGAAAGAAATTATGAATGGAAGTTTTGTCATCTCTTTCTTTCTCTTTGTCTCTCTCTCTCTTTCTGTCTCTCTCCGTTTCTTTCTTCTGACAGTTGATTGATTTAACTTCAATCAACAATGTTTTCGATGTATGTATGCATGTATGATGTTTTTTACTCTTAGACAGAAAAACAGAAGGACGACTAACGATAGATAGGTATGTAAGAGTTCAAGGACTTTTTATTTATGTACCTATACAAAAAGGAAATAATTTGCCGTTATTAAATAAAATAATACTTTTCTTTCTTTGTTTTTTTTGTTTTTCCCAATAGAATATAAACAATGAAATTTGAATTTCCGTCTGGTTTTCTTTTTTGGTAGCCGGAAAATAACAACAAAATATTTTTCACTATCCGGAAGAACGAGGAGAGACAGTGAGAGAGAGAGAGAGAGAGAAAATGGTCTTTATTTCCGCTCAAGAGGAAAGTGAGATTTTCAGTTTTCACTGTATTCAGATTGACTCGGGTGTCAGATAACTAACAGTATCTTTCTCTTGTAGTAAAAAAGCTCGTAAGATGAAGTTAAATGTATATCCTTGAGTCACAAAAAAAAAAGATGTCATATAACGTACAGTTTTCCATTTTTTTGTCTCTACACTTTATGCAATTTTAATCATGGTATAGTATTTTTCGTCATAAGAGCTTTTTTATATTATAAATTTTCATCTTTCCTCACAGAGAAACCATCTTTTATATCCCACAACTATCTAATCTTATTTCAATTTTTATTCTCCAGTGGTTTGTTTCTCTCTCTCTCTCTCTCTCTCTCTCTCTCTTTCTCTCTGATTCACTCATACTCTAGCGACAAAAATCGCTTATTGCTCATATATATATATATATATACATTCGTGTTTTATTTTCTTTTGTTCTTCTTCTCATATTTTTTTAGATTTATTATTAACATCAGAAAAATGATGTTTTATTATTATTTTATTATGGAAATATTTTTTTCTTCTCGAATAATAAAATCATATTATTAATCGACTGTACACATGTCGCTTTTTTTTATTCTTCAAGTTTTACATTATAATACACTTCTGTATTCTTATGTTCATGACAATAGTTACTGTTGTTGATATCATGTCGAACAAGAATGATTAAAATCCAAGATTAATTTTTAGATTAATTATTATCTACTACAAATAGGTAAAAAAAAATTTTTTTTATTTTTATTTCTTTTAGACCGCAGGGCAACATGACATTACAATACGGTGTTATTAACCGGTCGCTCGCTTCCTATACATATATTTCATATATATGACCTTCATTTGAATAAGAAAAGCTAAAATAGATGTTGTCATGTCGATGCATTCTTGAATAAAGAACCATCAACAATATAATTGAGAGGACAAGTTTTAGACAACGCTTGATACAGTTAACACATTTCCTCTATAAGATAAAAATTAATACAAAATATATTCTCACATATCTATTTATTATAATAGCAACTTGATAATAAGAAAATTCTTATATGTATATTTTTTTGTTTTTAGATTAAATGGAAGAATCACGAGTTGTTCAAAAAAAGAAGACAAAATTTGGCTTTTTATCATTTCAATTATTTGAACGTTCATCTCATTTATCTCTATTATATCCTCGTTTTAACGATGTTAAACTTGAACGACATTATAAAAATCAATATTCTCGTATTGTTGAACGGAAAACATTTATACTTTATATTCTATTTTTAATCGTACATAATGTTTTATGGTCAGTTTATATTTTTATTTCGACTTATTTTACAGTAAATGATCGATCTCATCGTTCAGTTGTACCACTATTATTATCAGCACCATTTGCTGCAAATTGTTTATGCGCTATAATTTCATTTGGAATTTATTATAAATTTAATACTCAAACAAAATTTAGTCAAGTTATCATAACGCTATTGGCATTATTTTCAATATTTTTCTTTTGTTTCATTACATTATTTCTAAGTTTTGAACCTGGTGGACACGTTATTTTTAATATAACACGATTCGTTTTTCCATATACTATTATTTTTCTTATCTATACATTATCATGTATTTCACTCTATTTCACATTACTATTAAATTTTGTTTTATCAATTGTATACGAATTTGCAACTGGTATACGGACAGTGGAGGAATTTGGGGCAAGATTAATTTTACATATAATTGCACATATTATTGGAATTTATATTAAAATTATACTTGAATCACATAATAGAAATTCATACTATAAACTATGTCAAAGTAAGTCATAGAAAATCTAAGAAAACATACATATGTGACTAAATCATTGATATATGAGTTAGTTTTCAAAAAATTTCATTAAAGTTACTTTTGATTCTAGAATGTTTCTTTGCAAATAAAAATAGAAGTTTATTTATATCTGTTTAGATCAAAAAATTCAGTCATCTCTATTGCAAGAACATCAATTAATTTCAAAGATGATCGATTCTCTCATGCCACCAAAATATGCACAAGAAATTACTAAAGATTTTGATTTTTTTCGTCAACGTATTCAAAATATTAGTTCTCAACCACCCTCACCATCATTAGAACAAGATCAACAGCCCAATGCAAATAGTGAATCAGGTGTACTTCGACCGTTACACATGGACAGAATGGAAAATGTTTCAATATTATTCGCAGATATTGTTGGTTTTACTAGTATGTCATCGAATAAAACAGCTGATCAATTAGTTCGTCTTTTAGCTGATTTATACGGAAGATTTGATGATTTATGTCTACAAATGAATTGTGAGAAGATTGCCACATTAGGCGATTGTTACTATTGTGTTAGTGGATGCCCCGAGCCTCGACGAGATCATGCACGGTGTTGTATCGAAATGGGATTATCTATGATAAATGCCATTGAAGAATTTGATCAAGATAATAATGAAAGTGTCGATATGAGAGTGGGAGTACATTCGGGATCGGTTAATTGTGGAATTATTGGGACGAAAAAATTTAAATTTGATATATTTTCGAATGATGTTACGCTGGCGAACAAAATGGAGTCATCGGGCAAACCAGGTGAGCTTTTCACTATAAAAATTCATTTCAACATGAGCTCTTCGCGTTATTAAATATTTTTCTAAAAAAAACCTTCTGGCGCGCTTTATAGATTTACTGTGCTCGTGTCTACGTTTTCTGAGATAATTCTTTTAAGCTGTTTTAAAAACGCGCAATTCATGTTTGGTAGACGCGATATATTCTTCAAAAATTGAGCTAATCACAGTAAGAAATCGCTTTTGTTTTGTTTTATTTTAATTTACATGTCACGCATACATCTTGTACTCCTGCTATCGGACAATTTTTTAATAAAAAAACTACTGTTTTACTCGATCTGTTTAGGTTATGTTCATTTAACAGAGACAACGTACAAACTATTGGAAGATAATTATAATGTCGAGCCAGGAGAACCCTATCAGTTACATAATCATAGTATGATCATAAATCGTGTCTCTTCTCATGCTATTTATTAACTACTGTGTATGTATATTTTAGCTACTGTTGCAACTTATCTTATAAAAAAACGTCAATTAGATCATCGAATAACACGAAAACCTCCGGCAATGACTGCTGCAACAGCCGCAGCTATTGCGGTAAACATTTTATAAGAAATAGAATGTGTATATGGTTGAGTAGAATATATTTTACCTTATTAGGTTGCTTCTGGTGTATCAAATATTGCTGTACCATTGATTGAGTCAGCCCAAGCAAATCCAGAAACAATACCGGATGATCAACAAGTAAGAACACATAATTTTCTTGTAGCTAACTGTAATTGTGTACATTTAGAATGTGACAAGTCCATTATTAGAAGAAACAAATCGTGTTCGATCAAATACATTGACTGACGACACGCTACCTGCTCCATTGATTGATGATGGATTTACGTCAAATGATATACAACTAACAACAGTTACCGTTCAACCAGAACAACGTGTTCGAGGTGCAACTATTTCTTCTGTGGGTGCTGGTGATACGGCATCGACAACACCCGTTGGATTTATAGATCAATCTCAATTGATGCAAACTTTAAATATCCAAATGTCACCAATAACACTTTGTTTTACGGATGGCAAATTAGAAAAGTCTTATGGCCAACAAAGTATTGCAACAAAATCTGCTGAACAATCGCAACAGAGTACGTAAAGATAAGATCTTTTTTTTTGCTTCTTGTTTATCGAAAAGTTGAAAATCAAAAAAATATGCTTTTTCTCTTTTAGCCGTAACTTCTCGTCCATTATTTTATTCAAATACATTATTTAATCTATGTTTTGATTCATTTTTATCATTTTTAATATTATTATTAGGATTTGCATCTGTATCTGCGGGTGTTAAATTGCATCTATTTTGGATTATACCCTCAATTATATTTCTAATTACTGAATTAGTATTAGTTTGTCTACTATTTTATTTTTTTCGTCGAAATAAACACTTATCATCTCCATTAAGATACATCATATGTACACTCAATTTTCTATTCCCTATTCTGATGGTCTATTTTCTACTTTATATTAAAAATCAAATTAATGGTATTTTCATTATACCCTATTTATTTATAGCAATATTGACCGTACACTATACACTTTATTCCGGTGCCATTAGTTATTTGTATAAACTGGGATTATCGATTTTATTTATAGTTGGCTACGCAATTCTCTCAATTACTGTGATCGAGAGTAAGTTGGCATTTTACAGTATACAAAAATTTTCCCTCTGTTTATTATGATATATCACAGCCATTGATCATTTTTATCCTATTCTTATATTTTTCTATAAATTAGCATTAAAACCGAATATATTGAATAGAATACTATGTATGACTTTTTGTTTTTGTTTAGAAAATACATCATTGAATCGATTTTATCCATATGAATTATCTCTTCACATCATATTAGCATTTTTTCTAGTCCATTTGATTAGTCATCATTTAGAATTAAAACATCGTCAATTATTTTATATTGATCATAAATCTAGTGAACAACATTTAGAAATGGGTAAAGAACGTGAACGAGCCGATTGGCTATTACGAAACATTCTTCCAGAACATGTCATTGAACCATTAAGGCTCAAAGGTGGTACATATTCCAAAAATCATGAATGTGTCGGTGTTATGTTTGCAACATTGACTAATTTTCATGTTATGTATGAAGAACAATTTGAAGGTGGAAGATTTTATTCTCGAGTACTAAACGAATTCTATGGTGATATTGAAGAGTTATTTTTGAGTAAACGTTTTGAACGAATTGAAAAAATAAAAACAATCGGTTCAACGTATATGGCTGCTAGTGGATTACAAGGTAAGAATATAAACGAAAAAAAAGATTTATTTATACATTTAATATTTCTTTAGGTGAATCGAATAGCAGTCTGGAACCGGTGTATAATCTAATGGACTTTGCTCTGCAATTTCAAGAGACAATGCAATCATTTAACAAGGCTTTACTCTATTTTGTTTTTGAACTACGAATTGGATTCAATTATGGACCAGTAACTGCTGGTGTTATTGGCACAACAAAACTATTTTACGATATATGGGGTGATACAGTAAATGTTGCTTCAAGAATGGATTCAACAGGAACAGCAAATTTTATTCAGGTACCGGAACATGTCGCTCAAACATTGAGTGATCGGTATACGTTTGAGTTGAGAGGAGAAGTAGATGTAAAAGGAAAAAATAAAATGAAAACATATTTTGTTACTGGAAGACGATAATAACTAGATAACAAAAAGATATCAGTCATTTATCTATCTGGTTTGTTTTTTTTTTCGTTTTCATTTTTTCTAATATTGTAGTCTAGTGGATTTCGACTATTTTTTTAACTGTATTTCTAATTTTTACAAGTAATTTTTTTATACATGAGATGAACAAATGCCAAGATAATTATGATATGCTTCCAAAACAACTAAATGTGAAATATTTGCTTTGAAGATGGTTCGTTGCACATAGTGTCTTTTCTTTTAAATGTGGCTGCCATGGCATACATAGACATTTGTCTCCAATAGCTATTATTGTTACTACCTTTTTTTTATTAATCACTAAGATATCCTTTTCATAATCCTATTTGACTCAACAACATCGATTATTACAAAAATGAAAAATTTCATTTTAAAAAAGCTCTTGAAAGTATGTAAATGAAAAAGAACAAACAAATGTTCATATCATGAAACATATGAAACGAAAAATTCATTAAATGTACTACTCATTTTAACTGAAAACATTTAGAATGAAAAAGAATAATAACTGATTGACACATTCAAGTTTAATTTAATTTTAAATAACAGACAAGTATTCAATTACAAATTACAAAAGTTTTCCAGAGTTTGCATAACTTTAATATAAATAAAAAATTTCTTTTTTAGAACATTAAGTCTACATAGTATGTCTACAAAGAAGAAACAAGCCAACATTATTCCAAAATACAGTCATGGTAGACATGAATGTAGTAAATGTAAAGAGTCTGGCACTGTTTTAGTGGTATGTACAAAATGTGATCAACAATTTTGTAATAAACACTATAAACAGCATCAAATTGAACTTAAACATGATATAGACCATGTAATTCAAAAACATGCTGTGGTAAATAAAGAAATTATTGGAGGACTTGAAGATTATTCTGAACGTGATCATCGTGAGAACAATCGGGTAACACTCACTCAACACTTATAATCACACTAACCTGCTAAGTTTTTCTGTTCACAGAGCTCACCTGTAAGCGAGCGAAATCTACTGGAAGGTGGAGATAATGCAGTTATTAATCATATTGAATCAACGCTAATTGGTAAAATAAATCGCTGGGAACATGATATGGTTCAACGAATTAAATCTGCCGCTAATCAAGCCCGTAATACAATATCGAGTATAACCCATGATCATCAGAATGAAATTTTTAACGATTTTCAACGATTGACAAATGAATTTGATGCGAAACGGGCTCATAATAACTATAGTGAACGTGACATTAAACAATGGAATCAAAAACTTGATCAAATTCAACAAAAAGTAAACAATGCTATTCAAATTGATACAGAACAAAGTCAAATAATAAATTGGTCAAAAATGATCATAGTCAAATGGAATGGTAAAACGGTTACGAGTACTGTACGACAGATGCCACTACTAACACCACGTATGCAAGAACCACCGATGCATGACGAACCCATTCATAATCAACAGCAACGAATTCCACCTCAAACGAATTTACAGCAACTTCAATATTTTACAAATCTAATGTCTCAAAAACCTTTTAAAATTATGCGTACAAAAAATGAATATGGTGGTCTCATTTGTGCATCGGATAATCGAATTTTATATCAGGACACAGACGATACTTTATGTTTGATTGATTATGCATGTAAAAATAAACAAGTTACTAAATGGATCAAGGAAGAGGAAATTGTTGATATGTGCTGTCTCAAATTATTAGATCAATTTATGTTACTAACAAATAAAAAAATTTTTATATTACATCCATTTGATTTACAAATACACAATAATTCAAAACAAATTCATTCTAATGAAGGTGAATATAAAAGTTGTACAAATATGGATGATACTTTATTTCTAAGTTTTAATAAACCAAATTCTCCAATAGAACAATGGAATATACACGAATGGAAATTAGTTAAACGATGGACAAAACTATTTGATAAAGATGATAATCTTAAATGTATTCGATTTTTAAATAATACTCAATTGGCATTGTTAATCGATAATCAATTGGAAATACGTAATCGTATTACAATGAATATTATTCGTGCAACAAAATTTGTCGATGTTAGTACATATGGTCTTATCTGTTTACCAACAATACAAAATTATTGTTTAGTTATTAATCATAGTTATCATGAGAATATTGCACAAGCATCTAATTTACTAATAATTAATGATAATGGACAAAAAATAAAAACAATGCATTACAATGAACCAATATGGTCCATGATTTATTTTCAAGATAAAAATACGTTTATTATACGAACATTAAATGAAATGTTATTCTATACAGCTTAAAACATGCAAGTATAGACAAACTCAAAAATTATAGAGTTCTAGATAAGACAAAGTTATTGTATGAGAGAGATAAAGGCTATTTTGAAAATAATTTATTTATTCTATTTTCATGTTTTATTTTTAGATGAAAATAATGTTGCATTTTTGCTTGACTAGATAGATTCTAGAACAAAATTCTGACTTATAACAAATGGTTTACTACAATGTGTTCTTCTTGTTTTTTTTTTTGACAGCCTTACACAATATAGAAATAAGCTAGATTTTTAAACATATTTTACTATAGCATTACACGTCTTTGAATCATAGATATCCTATAAAGTTTCTTGACTAGCAGACAAATCTGTCACTGATGCTTTTCTCGCAGACAAATCTGTCACTGATGCTTGTCTCGATGGAATATTGCCAACATCACCACCAATTGATCTGATACCATTCATAATATGTTCTAAATAATCTATAACTGTTCCTTGCTAAAAATTAGAAAACAAAATCATATATTTTATCGGATCTATTGAATTTCTTACTTTTGTTTCTAATGTTCGTATTTTATCGTCCAGTAATGTTAAACGATCTAGTGTTGTATCTAATTTAGTTTTTCTAAAATAGAAAAATCTCAGACAATTGACAGATACGATGATCTTTAAATAACGCACATTTTTTCTTCTGACCCTTCTAATAAGTTGTCACTTATGATTGGTGTTCCTGTTGTCAAAGTTGCTGAAGCCGCCTGTTGTTCTTTTTTGTTTTTTGAATGTAGAAAGTAGATTTCATCACCTCTTGCATCCTCGATCTCTTCAAGGTGAGAAGAAATTTTATCATTCAAAATTATTTCTAAAATGATAAACATTAGTTAGCAATTTTCTTTATAGTTGTTTTCTATGAATAGACGATTAGGAAAACAACAGTAATTCTTAGCTTCAATTTATGTGTCTGTCAGTTGTATACGTACTAAATCGTGCTCGTTGTAAATGATCTTTATAACTTCTTTTTAAACACGCTGGTGTTCTGGAAAATTGTACTGCAGTGAAGAGAAATAGTCTCCATAAATGTGAAAGAAATATTAGTGGTGGTGGTAATGATGGACGACTTAAATATTCACAAACTAAACTGAATCGTTGAGATTTCCAAATATTGTCCGTGCCTGTCTGATATACGTTGAATGTATTACTATAAAAGATAAAGAAGACACTATTGGATAAAATCTAAAGTGATTTCTTTTTATTGATAAAAACATTAACTCAACACAAAAGATCGCAAAAAAAGCTAGTTTTTCATTGTTGGTGCAGATCTATTTTCAGAAAATGATTTTATTGCTTTATCACATTGAGAAATTTTTACTTATTTAAATATCTGTCAATTTTCTCATAGAACTTCTTGCAAAACCTTTCGTTTTTTGTCTTCATTATTTCCAAATAAAAAACAAAGCATGTTTCATATCGATGATTCGAACGAACTATATAACGGCTATGCTCATTCTCTTTTGACAGTGGTTACTTAACTTTTTTCAATGCGTCAGGTTTCTTCCAGGATAGCATTTGTTACGTGGAGATACTTGCGGCTAACGTTTTGATATTATGACAGGGTTGTTCATGCAAATCATGTGATTATAGTAAATTTGTTTTACAACTGTTTTTTATTACAGAAAAGTCCGAATCTTAGAAACGTGGACTAACTCTTACTATGCCCGCAGTTTTTGAGACTGCCTGTCTGTAAGTTTTCTCAAAAAACAGTTAGAAATTCCACTGGAACATTTTATCAAACAGGCAAACACACGGTCAAAGATGCTTTATCGAATACAAAGTTATATAAAAGCTTGAGTCTTGGAAACTTGAGCTGATCCTTTCTACGCATGTAGTCCTCGAGACTGCCTTTCTGAAACTTTTCTCTCAACGCAGTTGAGCATATATATGTCAGACGTCACCGAAATAAGTCGGTGATTCGATTTTCAGTAGCAGTCACCCATCCATTTACTAATCGTCGTTCTAACACTTGACAGTCTAACCTTATTTCGATGAGATTTTCAAGATTTGAGCTTTTCTGTAACGAAAAAGCGGTCGTAAAACAAAATTTATTTAGTTCAAACAAGTCGAGTTTAAAAAGATATCAAATCCCTAATATCTCGTAGAGAAAAATGTGTCTAACGGTCGATATCAGAAAATGACAGTGTGGTAGGCAAATCTTTCCAAACGAAACAGAAATTCATCGTTAATCAAATTGAAGTACTCGATATTGAAATATGTCAACATTTTAATGATTCGTTACATGAAAATGTTATTCCCATGACTAAAAAAAAGACATTAAGTACTTTTGTTAAGAGCTTTTTGCAACGCACAAAAAATCAAAAAGAATCTTAATTTTCAAAATATAAATGAATGAAAATAAAACTTTTTCTGTTTCTTTTGCCATGAAAGACATGTCATTAATCCTGAGTTAATTCATCATTCTGTTCTCGTCTCTAAGGTAACGCATCTATTAGTTCCATCATCATACTGTCTTTAACAATTACGAATGATTTCTCTTTTTATGATCATATTCACATACACTCGACATATCATGCGCTCGAGCGTTATTTTCATTTAAAACGGAAATTAAAAATCAAAATCTATAAAAAGAAACTACATCCTTACCATCTACTCAATTCTATTCCATCGTTTCATCATTTATATAGCAGATAAAGCAAATGTATGCGTCAACTTTACTTCTACATATATCTCGCATTCACACGAAAATGTCATGTTTCAATCAGAAAACAAAAGAAAAAACATGTACAAAATATAAAAGAAACTAACAAAGATAGAGTCGATGTCTATGTATTTATTTACTCCCAATGATAAACGAAGAAAAATATTTGATTCATCGACTTGTATTGTTTTACCTCTACACAAAACTTCTCCTTGAAACATAGTATCGTACGTGTTTTAAACGACAGAATAACCAGTCATTGTTCGAACGACCGATAGTTTACACAAGCTATTCATATTAGGGATTTTCCCTCAGAAATGATGATTTTCGGTCAAAAAATCGTTTTTGAGATAAGCACATGGAAAGATAGCCTGAAGTGTCTACTTTCGGTCCTACAAGTGATTTTTCGCAAGTTTTCCAGGAGTCTC